>JASTWL010000330.1:0-187500 GCA_035220575.1 Temnothorax rugatulus
CCGAGCTGTCGACGTAAAAGATGTCGATTTTGCGGAAATTGCAATACTCCATTGTATCAAATAATTGCCGTGCAACATGTGTCCGATTTGCATGAAGTGAAGAAAAAAAAACATTATCGCGAGTGGGACATTAACGTGCGCAACATGGTGTTGGATAACTGAAGAAGAGAACTCTGCAGAGTCTCCAAAATCTGATGAGATGTAATAAACGATGTCGCCAATGTTCTGCGTGAAGAAGATCGAGGAGTGAAATTGACGATGTGATATCACCGGTGCAGTTTCTTCGCGATCGCGAACTAGGTATACGCGGAACCGGTCGACGCATCGTTAGACAAGGAGTCGTTATCGATTACAATATTTTCCTTATGATGGAATTCTAACGCGAGACGGAAATTGTATCGGCGGCTGCGGACAAGGTAAAAGAACGTGAAGCTAGTGATGATTCTGGACTTTTCGTTAAACCTGACTTTGATTCGGAGTATCAGAGTATCGCTATTGGCGACTGAATTATTACTGAGATGCACTTGCTCAGTAAGACTATGCTCATTCAAATTCGCACAGGCATTGGGAAGTGCGTCGAATTGGTGGTGATGGACACCTGAACACACAAAGTACAATTTTACGTATCTGTAATAAGATAATAGGTCCCAATCAATGAATTCAAAGAACTCTTGACCGTGAACTTAAGGATTTTGATGATCGGCAATTTGGTGTCCCCTTCTGCAGTCTTTATAATCTTAGTTTAAACATTATTCCGTTCTGTATTTCATTCGACGTTGTCCGCGTGTGATCGAGTCACGTGCAAGTGCCCCATCGAAGAATGTGACGTGATCTAAAAAATAGTGTGAAAAAAGACAATATTAAAAAAAAAAACATGGAACATCCGCGATGAAACGGAACGCGACCTGCTGGAACGATCCACCAAATCGCTACTTTGGGCGAATATTTTGCATGGGCACAGCGATGCGAGGAATTTATTGAGCAGCTCGAAGAAGGCTGTCGTTCCAAAACGTCCGCGTCTCTCAATCGGAAACAGACAATCTTTAGTGGCGAGAATCGCGCGACTCGAAGGTGCGAAGACTCTATTACAGAGACGGTTCGTACATATCGGTGGTGAGTACGCGGCGGGCACTAGTAGTGACGATAACGCGAAAAGTCTCGTTTGGCGAGAGATCGATACCGCGTTCGAAAAACGTGTATTGACCGGTGCGGTGATAAATACCAATCACATCGAACCGCGCGACAATTTCTCGAAGATGCTACAGACATCGTGCTCGATCATGTGTGGAACGTCATGCAAAGACACGCAAGTGTAAAGATAAACACTGTGTTCAACGGTGAGTTCGTGACGGGTATCAAACGTGCGAACAAAAGTGTCAACACGAGAAACTGCGAACTCTTTCGTTCGTCCGATCGGTCCGATCTGCGCGAGTGGTACGAGCGACACGTTATCGAGCCTACTTTATCGTCCCTCGAAGAGTTTCAGGAACGCGACAGCGGGTGGGCGTTGTCGCGTATACTCAATTTGACAGTGAACGTAAACAAGTACAATCCTATGCGCGCGGGATGTTACCTGAAATTACCGCGAGAAATTATGTTGAAGAAAGCGGTGATCAATGTGCAATCTATGGACAATGCGTGCTTCGCGTGGTCAGTGGTGGCTGCTCTACATCCAGCCGAAAGAAATTCAGAACGGGAATCTCTTACCCTCATTACGCAACAGTATTAATTTACAAGACATTGAGTTTCCATGACTTTGAAACAAATTAAACGGTTCGAACGACTCAACGACATCTCGATAAACGTATATACTGTCGAGGGAGAGAAGACGCCAAACGTTCTTCCGATACAGCTCACTGACCGGAAGATGGACAAACACGTAAATCTGCTGTACGTGCAGGACCCGCGAGACGACAACGTGGGACATTTCGCGTGGATAAAAAATCTATCCCGCCTCTTGAGCTCGCAATTGAGCATCCCCATAGTCGGAAATACTTTTGCGATCGGTGAGTACCTATACTCCTTTTAATAAAATATAAAATTATATTTTTTTAATATAAAAAAAATTTACAAACATTGTGTTTTTTCTTTTTTGCAGATGTTTACACTATTTCTACACGAGCGAGAAATGGAAGCCACAACCGCGACTGCCGAGAGATAAACAACTGTGCAATCCGACTACCGAGCGAGGACGACAAGTGGTTGAGTTTCAAGAATCACAGCAGGAAGGAACGACTTCCATATGTCGTGTACGCCGACTGGAATGTACCCTCGAGAAGACGGAAGCGGATTCGACAACGCCCACGTTCAGGTTTCAAACGTCCATCGGGTACTTTAGCATAGGATACTACGTGCGTGCTCGTACGACGACTCGTTATCAATGTATCGGTTTCGTCGCGATAAGATTGCGTCGCGTGGTTCGCCGAGGAACTAAGACGTTTAGCACACGGCGTAAAGGCTATCCTGTCCGATAACGTACCCATGGCGGATTTCACGCGAGACGAGTGGGAAAAGTTAACAGCGCAACGCACTGTCACGTGTGCGAAAAACCGTTCGAGCCAGACGACGTGCGAGTACGCGATCATTGTCACTTGACCGTCGATACAGAGGTCCCGCGCATTCCAACTGTAATCTAAATTATAAAGATTCGCATTGCATTCCAATAATTTTTCACAATCTATCGGGCTATGACGCACATTTTATTATCGCGGAGATAGCTACAGCGTACGAAGGACACGTAGACTTACTTCCAATCACGAAAGAAAAATACATCTCGTTCACTAAACACGTAAAAGATACCGCCGATAGATCAGATTCGCGAAGCGACATGAAATTAAGATTCATCGACTCGTACAAGTTTCTGAGTAGCAGCCTCGATAAATTGGCATCCTTCCTCGATAAGGATAAATTGAAAATTATACGTTCCAAATTTTCCGCGTTATCCGACGACGATTTTGATCTTTTGACCCGAAAGGGTGTCTTTCCGTACGAATACGTGGACAGCATCGAAAAGTTGGAGGACACGTGTTTACCATCGCGCGACTCATTTACAGTTCCTTGACCGGTGACACCGTATCCGAGAGCGATTACGAGCACGCCGCGAACGTCTGGCGACGGTTCTCCGTTCGAACCTTGGGCGAGTACAGTGATTTATATCTCAAAACTGATGTCTTGTTATTGGCCGACGTTTTTGAAAATTTCCGCGACAGTTGTATCGCGAGTTACGGACTCGATCCGACATATTATTACACTCTACCGGGTTTTACGTGGGACGCTATGTTGAAGTATACGCGTATCAATTTCGAACTGCTCACCGACATTGACATGATTATGTTCATCGAACGCGGTATACGCGGTGGCCTGAGTCAATGTTCCGGCAGATACGCGCAGGCCAATAACAAGTACATGCAGTCGTACGATCAATCGAAACCGTCGTCGTACCTGATGTACTTCGATGTAAACAATTTGTACGGCTGGGCGATGTGTCAGCCACTGCCCTACGCAGATTTTCGATGGGTCGAAGACGTCTCGAATTCGAGTTCAGCGCGATCGCTTTGGATTCGCCCACGGGTTACATTCTCGAAGTCGATCTAGAGTATCCGCAGAATAAACACGACGCGCACGTCGACCTACCGTTCTGCCCTACGCGCGATAAGCCGCCCGGCAAACGGCAGGACAAACTTCTCGCCACGCTGTACGATAAGAAGCGTTACGTCATACACTACCGCAACCTACAGCAGTGCACGCACCACGGCCTTCGCGTCACAAAGATACATCGCGTATTGCAATTCGCTCAATCTCCATGGCTTCGCGCTTACATCGAACTCAATACAAAATTTAGAACACAGGCAAAAACGATTTCGAGAAAAATTTGTATAAATTGATGAACAACGCGGTTTTCGGGAAAACAATGGAGAACGTTCGAAATCACGTCGACGTAAAATTATTAACAAAGTGGAACGGTAGATACGGCGCGGAGGCACTGATCTCGAAACCGAACTTTCACAGCAGGAGCGTTTTTTCGGAAAATCTGATAGCCGTTGAACTGCGAAAACTCGAAGTTAAATTTGACAAACCTATTTACGTTGGCATGTGCATTCTCGACGTATCGAAAGTCTGTTTGTACGAATTTCATCACGAGTACATGTCTCCCCTGTACGGCGACATGTGTAGAATTATGTACACCGATACGGACAGTCTGATATATCACGTAGTGTGCGAGGATGTGTATGAGAACGTGAAACGCGATATCGCTAGATTCGACACGAGCGATTACGCGATCGACAACGCGTACGGTATAAAGCTCGCGAACAAGAAGGTGCCGGGCTTGATGAAGGACGAGAATAACGGCGCGATCATGACTGAATTCGTCGGACTCAGGGCGAAGATGTATGCGTTGAGAGTGGATGGTAAAAAAGAATGTAAAAAAGCGAAAGGTGTGAAGAGCAACGTCGTAGCGCGTACTATAACGTTCGAG
The DNA here is from genome assembly GCA_035220575.1 of Temnothorax rugatulus. NCBI lineage: Eukaryota > Metazoa > Arthropoda > Insecta > Hymenoptera > Formicidae > Temnothorax > Temnothorax rugatulus. The sequence continues at coordinate 4,478 of JASTWL010000330.1, forward strand.
GATTACACGAGGTGTTTGAACGATGAGATCGAAATGACGCGGCAGCAGGCTTGCATAAGGTCCGACCTACACCAGGTGTACACCGTGTCCGAAACAAAAATCGCTCTGAGTCCGTACGACGATAAGCGATACATTATACCCGATTCGACCGATACGTTACCGTGGGGACATTACCGAATACCTTTGTAACGTATGTATGTATGTATGTGTAATAGTATAACGTATGTATGTCGTATATGTATGTATGTAACGTAATATATATATATATATATATATATATATATATATAATGTAGTAGTAGTATAACGTATGTATGTAGTATAACGTAACGTATTGTGCGTATATTATATTACAGTATTAATAAAGGAAAGGATATTAATAAAGATATTGCACATGTATGTATTTCATATTTTTTACGTACTTTATGTGTATTTCATATTTAAAACACTTTACATGTATTACATATCGCATATTTTTATGTTATGAATAAAATACAGTTTGCACAAATTAAATAACATTGTCCTTGGATATCCATGAATTGTGCGATCCATCGAATCCCAGCCACTTAACGTAAACCTCGTCGCCCCTCCTGCGCAGTACTTTCTCCACGAGATACACGTCCGGATAAGTCGCGCGATGCAACTCGTGCTCGTAGAACGCCCCAGCGACGGATTTTCCACGATAGTCCTCGAGTAGATAGGTTACGGGATTGGTACGCTGTACTTTAGCGATCTTAAACACCTCGGTGGTCCAATTCGGCGTGTAACCCTTCTCGAAAATTGTTTTGTACTTGCTAACGCGCACCGAGTCGCCCGCTTTGAATTTTGCCGGACCCGCGATTTTTATCGCGCTGTATACGGTAGCCAAGAGTCTTTCGGCGATCGCGGGGGTAACGTCGACGGGTCGCATGCCGATCGTTCGATGCTTGCGCGCGTTGTAATCCGACACGAGTCGCGGCAAGGCGTCGACCCACTTGTAATTTCCGTTGAGCGTAAACATCTTCCACATGTCGTTCTTGAGCGTGCGATTGAATCGCTCGACGACCGACGCCTTCATCACCGAATACGTGGAATAATGATTGACGCCGTGTTTTCTCACGATACGTTGCACATCGGTGTTGTAAAATTCCTTCCCCATATCGGTTTGTAGGTTACTAGGGCACCTCCCGCTGCGTCGAATGATCTCAGCGATAGCGTCAGCTGTCTCGCTGCCGCCTTTACCCTTGAGCGGCATGGCCCACGCGTACTTGCTCAACACATCGATGACGGTAAGTATGTAGTGGTAGCCTCCGTTGAAACGTGAGTACGGGCGCATCTCGACGATATCAGCTTGCCACAGGTCGTCGTACCCTCGCACTATGACGTGTCTGCGAGGAAAATTTCTTCTCGCCGGAGCGTGCAGTTCGTCCACCAACCGCCGCTTTTCGATATTTTTACGTACATCGGATTTTAACGGTCTCATGTTTCGTTGTCGCCGTTTCTGCTTCTAGTGCATCGTTCGTAGCAGTTTCTGAACAGTTCATAACCGCTTCTGAACAGTTCGTAACCGCTTCTGAGCCATTCGTGAACCGTTCGACAGTAGTCCGACAGCCGTTCACTCATCGTCGTCGTCGTCGTCGACGTTCTTTAGCCGTTTGAAGCCTTTCCTGTCTCCGCGTAGTTCGCAGCTGTTTCTAAACCGCTCGTAATCGTTTCTGAGCTGTTTTTGAACCGTTCGACAACCGTCCGACAACCGTTCTTGAACCGTAAGACAGCCGTCCGACAATCGTTCTCGAATCGTTCGTTGCTGTTCGTAGCTGTCGTTAATCAACCGTTGCCTCTCTTCACTCGTCGCCTTTCGATAGTCTTTTCTGCTGAATCGTTTATCCATTGATGTTCGTTGTCGCGTCTGATTCAACGGTAGTCGAATGGCGAAGCTCGTTTACCGCAGCCTGTAACGCTCGCACGTCCTTCTCGAACGCGGTAAGCTTCTCGTCTGACTCTTTCCGTTGATCCGTCAAACTTTTAACGCACCGATCCACGTACAGTTTGTTAACCGCGTCGCCGTCAGTCTCAGGTTGCGCTACGCGACGAATCTTGCGCGACCTTGCGTCAAAGTCCGTAGCGGTGCGACACAGAGCTTTTTCGCGCACGAAATTTCTCAGTAAACCGCTCCACTGATGGTACGAAATGGAGTTTGTCGCGTCTCCGTTGTGCTCGAACAATCCAAATTTGTTGATCGGCATTTCGACGCTGACTGAACGGATCGTCGTTGCACCGTTTTAATTTATAATAAGCCCGTCTTCGCGAAGTTCCTCGATGATCGACATGATCTCGTTGTCGTGCGCATTGTTGCCAGCTTGACGCGAAGCGTCGAGCAATCGGAAACGATCCACCAGCTCGTTGGGATCGTCCCAGTGCACGTAGTCTATCTCATTGCCGGTTAGCGTCATCGCGCGAGGCATGGATAATCCTTTTCCAGATTTTTTCTTCCTGGATGGGGCAGCGGGAGGGAACAACGATCCGATTATCCGCACATACTTGTGTCCCCTGTTGCTCAGCACTTGATCATGTGCATCGTGATTGCGTTTATGCGCGCTCGTCGCCAACAGGATGCTCTTGTATTTTTGCATGTCGTCCTCCGTGTAGAAGTCGTCGTCGGGTTTTTTCTTGAAGATCAACTCGTAAATACCGGGTGTTCCAACGTAATGTACGCCGTCGATAATTATGTTATCCGCGTTGTCCACGTTAAAACGTTTGTTGCCGAGCATCATTCCATCGTTGTCGAAATAAACGCCGTACACGGTGTCTATCTTTCGATCGTCGCTCAAAACAGCTTCGATGTACTTTTTGCTCAACGGGCCCACGTAATTTGGCGCCATTTCTTCAAACGTTTTTCGACCCTCCGCTGTCTCCAACTGCTCTCGAATGGACGTTTCGAGATTACTCTTGTTCGCGCTTTCGAAAACATCATCGTTCGCGAGTGATTCGAACATCGTAGGCTGCAAGGTTCGCGACGTCGCGGACGGTGTAGAGGTTATCGGTGTAGAGGTTATCGGTGGAGAGGTTACCGGTGGTTCATTCGGTGGAGCGACTTTCGATCGTTTCGATTTAAGAAATTTACGCGGCATCGGTCCGAAACCATCCGACCAAAAGCTTAATCGTTTCCTTTTTCTCTTCGGTGTAGCATCCCCTTCCTCGAGGACGCTTTCCGGCTCCTCCTTCTTCACCGCGATCAAGCTCGAGTTGTCGGCGATCTTTTTCAGCGGTTCGACGAGAGGCTTGAAGTGCGTGTCCAGCTCAATGCCCTTCTCGATCTTACCGGTCTTCAAAGCGCGAAGTTTCTTGCGAATCGAATCGCTCGTTTTCGCAATCTCTTTCACGATCTTCTCGCGTTCGCGAATATTCTCGCCCCCGTCGATCGCGGCCATCGCGGGAAAACAAAGCGGAGCGTCGATCTCTGTAACGCTAACGTTTCACCTTCGACGAGGTATCGGCGACGACTGACCGCTTTTGCGGTATCGCGAACACGTTAAATCCTTTTCTGTATCGACCGTTCGAAAGCGCGCTGTCCTTGTCTATCACTACGAATCCATACTTTTGTTGCCAACAATCGTGGCACAACGAGCAAAATTCATCGTACGGCATGTCGGTATTCACGTGATCGTTGTACACGTGTTTCAAATTGGTACCATCCTGTTTGAACAGGATCAGCAGATTCGCGTTGTCGCGTATCAGATGTTTAGGTATTCTCGCGTACGTCTGACAGAGATAGAAGGAGTCAACGCTCGAGTGCCTGCCCATTGAGAAATACTCTCTCACAGCGTCTTGCTTATCGCACGCTACGTCATCGAAGACGAAGATCGAGTTTGGACGCGCGTCGCTCGGTGGAATGACGTCACTGTTATTGGAGAACGTAAAGTAGCCGATTTCGTCGATCGATGCCAATAAATTCTCCAGATATCGGTATTTCGGCTGTTGCAGCGATTTCGAGTACACGTACACGTTTTCGAAACGTACACCGTGCGGACTTTCCAGCAAGCTAATCAGAACGTTGGTTTTACCGCAATTCGAGGGTCCGCAAATGATCGCGCGTATAGTAGCCGGCAGCATCGTACCGTGCCTGCGTTTCTCCGCGTTGCCCGCCATCGACCGTGATCTGTCGTCGCAATTCGTCACGCGAATCGCCAACGGTTGTCGCACGAATCGCATTTTTTTCCACACTGCCGACTCTCTGGCTGACTCGAACGCCTATTTATAGACGAGCGGAACCGCGAATCGCTCAGTAGCAAAAATGTTCGTCCTACTGTCGAGACCTTCCGATATTCGCGACTTGAGCGCGGAACAGCTGCAATTTGTGTCGAAAGCCGTTCTGTTGCAAACGTGCGGCGATCACGTCCACTACGTGTGGGACAAGCTTCCGGAACATATAAGGGCGGATTTGGAGGTTCAGACATATCGTCGTTGTTACGAGCATTACAATCAACCGTGGCAGCGAACGCACGTCGACGGTCCCGCGCCATTGATAAAGAATTGCGGCGAATGTCTACGAAAAAAATTTGTGGAGGGCTCTTAAATCGCGCGATAAACGCACTTCCGTTCGAATTACACATTCCCGGCTATCAATTTTGCGGTCCGGGAACTCGATTGCGAGAACGATTGGCGAGAGGCGATCAAGGTATTAATCCATTGGACGCGGCGTGTCGCGAGCACGACATAGCCTATTCGCGTAACAGCGATCTCGCCGAGAGACACGCGGCGGACGAGATACTCGCAGCGGGAGCGCGAAAACGCATTACCGCGAGAGATTCGACTCTCGGAGAGAGAGCTGCCGCTACAGCCGTCTGGGCGGCCATGAAGGCTAAGACGAAGCTCGGAATGGGTTTGAAAACGAAGAAAACGAAAACGAGGAAAAGGCTGACGAAAAAACGGATACTTCCGACGGCGAAACGAGGCGGCGTATTGCCGATTCTACCGCTGTTGGGAGTTCTCGGCTCTCTGGCCGGCGGAGCGGCGGGCGTCGTAAAGGCCGTGAACGATAACAAAGCCGCGCGGCGTCAGCTGGAAGAGATGCAACGTCACAATCGCGCCGTGGAAGGTCGTGGACTTTATCTCGCTCCGTACAAATATGGACGAGGGCTGTATCTCGGCCCGCACAAACGCGGGCATGGAGTAGCGTCGAAAATAAATAAAAAAAAAAAAACGTCAAAAAGACGTTAAATATGCCCGCGGGTATTACGACCAACGTACAATTGAATCGACTGGCAAGGCGTATGCGCGTACCGTTCTTCAGAGGTGTTTTCATGCGTGATTCGTTACCGATCGGCGGTGTACGTCGAAACGAGAGCGGTATCGTGAATTTGGACGACGAAGCGGGTCCCGGTACTCATTGGGTAGCGTACGCGAAGAGGGGAGATCGAGTCATATATTTCGACAGTTTCGGCAATCTTCGACCGCCGAAGGAATTGACGCGATATTTCGGACCGAGCGTGACGAAGATTGAGTACAATCGCGCGTCTTATCAGCGATACGATCAGAGCATCTGTGGACAATTGTGCCTGCGATTTCTCCGGACGATCGACGCTAATTTAAAGTCTGACGGTGCGTCGCGGTGACTCAGTATTCGTTAACGGTTTCCGCCGACATGTCTGTAACGTTCACGCTGACCGGGAAGAGCAGCATCCTCGCGGAGCACTATTTTCCCGCCGTGGATCTGAGCGACGGTGACTACGAGCTCGGTCTGACGTGTTTCGAGACTTACCACACGATTCCGAACGTGAATTCTTCGAACAATAAATTTTATTTCGACGAGGACGACACGGAAATTACGATTCCCGAGGGATCGTACGAGATACGGGCCATAAATGAGTTTTTGAAACGCGAAATTTCACGGAAACGTCCGCGACGCGTGATTCGTTCCAACGATGATCGTACGTCGGTCGCGAATATCGCGCGAGAGGAGACCGCTCGCGCGAACGGCTACCAAGACGAGGCCGCGGAATACCCGATAACGCTCCGTGCAAATTACAATACGATGAAGAGCGAGATCAAGTGCGCTTTCAGAGTGAACTTTAACAAACCGAACAACGTTGGATCGCTGCTGGGATTCTCGTCGAAGCGTATATTGCAGCCGGGGAAGTGGCACGAATCGGACTCACCGATTAATATTATCAACGTAAACATTATCCGCGTGGAGTGTAACGTGACCGCGGGTGCGTACAGCAACGGCAAACGCGTTCACACGATACACGAATTTTCACCGAGCGTACCACCGGGATATAAGATATCGGAAACGCCGGCGCAGATCATTTACCTGCCGATCATCGCGCGGAGCATTACGGATCTAACGATACGCGTCGTGGATCAAGACGGACGATTGCTCGATTTTCGAGGAGAAGAGATCACCGTCAGATTGCACGTACGACGGCAGCAGCGATAACGCGCGACGTATGAGATGTTAGTGTTGAACTCGGCGCACGCGACAGATAAGAATATCTTTACGACCGCGACGACCGACGATATCGTCAAATCGACATTCGGTGGCGTTAAAAAAAAAAAGAGAGAGACGAGAAAGAAGCTCAACGCATCGAACGTTAAATTTTTACAATCTCTGGGATTCGCGGTACGAAACATCTGAACGCGTGAACGATGACTGAAATTCTCAACATCGGAGGCGAGCCGGTCTTTGACGATCGCATCGTCAAGATCGAGATGCACACGTACAACCCGTACGCCAACACAACGTTCGAGCACAGCGACGAGATACGAATACCCATACAACAGCAGGATCTGTATACGTTGCCGAGCCAAAGTTTTCTCTACATCGAAGGAACATTGACGGTGACCAGAGCAGCCGGCCAAGCCGGTGAAGTGGTATTGGGGACTAATTGCGTCGCGTTCATGTTCGATGAGATTCGATTCGAGCTCAACGGCGTGGAGATTGATCACTGCAGAAACGTAGGAATAACCAGCACGCTCAAGGTTTACGTAACGGTATCGTCCGATAGAAGCGTGATCCTGAGAAACGCCGGCTGGGATCCGCAGAATAACGAGAATGGATATTTCAATTTCTGCGTACCGCTCGACACGTTACTGGGATTTTGCGAGGATTACAAACGCGTGATGATCAACGGTCGCCAGGAATTGGTCTTGACACGAGCGCGCAACGACAACAATTGCCTGATGGGAAGTTCCGCGTTGGCGCCTACTGTCAAAATACTCAAGATACAGTGGCGAATGCCTCACGTGGTGTTGAGCGAGATCAGCAAGCTGTCGATGCTGCGCGCCTTGGAAAAAGGACGATATATAAGTATGGGTTTCCGTTCGTGGGATCTGTACGAGTATCCCCTGTTGCAGAACACGACCAAGCACTCGTGGGCCATTAAGACCGCGACTCAGCTCGAGAAACCGCGATACGTCGTCTTCGCTCTGCAGACGGGTCGGAAGAACGTCATGTCCGCGAACACGAGCCGATTCGACGACTGCAAATTGACCAACGTGAAACTCTATCTAAACTCGGAAGTTTATCCGTACGACGACTTGAATTTGGACTTTGATAAACACAGATGGGCGATTCTGTACGATATGTACGCGCGTTTCTGCAAGAACTATTACGGATACGAATATCTCGAGCCGAGTCTCACCGTTTCGTCTTTTCTACGTAACGGCCCGTTCGTGATCATCGATTGCTCTCGACAAAACGAATCCGTCAAAAACGCCACCGTGGATGTCAGAATAGAATTCGATTGCATGGAGAACGTACCGCCGAATACCTCCGCGTACTGTCTCATCATACACGATCGCGTGATCGAGTACAATCCGTTGACCAACGTAGTGCGCAAAATAGTCTGAGTGTTAGCGGGCAACGTCGACGAAAATTTTATGTCTCTCTTTCACTCCCCCTTCCCCCGATACAAATTTATGAGAAGGGGGAAAGTGGATATAAATCAGAGTGTCGCGAAACGCGCGTCATTCCTCTCGATTCGCGCATCGAAGAGAGAAATCGCGTCATGTCCATACCAACGTTCGTGGACCTGCAAGGTTTCGTCGTCGGGATGAAATTCGTCGTGAAGGAGGCGGCGGTGCTGAGAAACGGGACCGTTCTGGCGCATTACATCTTTACGCGCCCCATGCCGTGGAGTCTCCTCACAAAATCCGACAAGTCATGTGCTTCCTGGTTGATTCGCAATCACCATGGATTACGATGGGAAGACGGAAACATGCCATACAGCACGGTGAAACGTTTAATTACATCGGCCGTGCTCGGTGAGGAAGAAGACGACGACGACGACGAGATGCCGACTCTTGTGTACGTCAAGGGATGTCATAAACGAGAATGGCTGGTGGATCTGCTTGAGAATAAAGCGAGAAAAAACTTAACCATCGAGACTCTGGATGCGGATTACGAAGATGTCGAATCTTTAAATAATCTAGATGTTACCAATACTATGCGATGTGGAAAACATGTTAAGAATTGCGCATTGCAAAATGTATTAAAAATATTTAACTGGTGGTCAAAACGTTCGAGAGAAATGTAATTTTGTTAAAAATAAATTTTATATGTATGTGTAAATTTTACAATGTTTTTTTCTATTTCCTTTCCCCATTAGTCGATAGTGTACAAAAAAAAAATTAAAGAATAAGTAGGTATACGTGACTAACTCAAGAGCTTCGAGGGGGGGATATCAGGTTTAGACGAACATGTCCGAACATGTTTCGCGGTTGATGTTATATGGGAAGAGGGAGGGGGAGGTATATACGTCTTAACAAAGAAAAAAATCCTACCTTAGTCCCCTCTCCTAAATTCCAGAACCCTGATACGGTTCGAGTACGTCGCTCTGCAAACAGCCTCCAGATACGATGAACACTCACGGTGCGAATTATTACGTTCCGATTCAGGATGATACGTGCGAGAAACAGTAAGTATTCAATTACATTTTTTTCATATATTTTTTCCATACTTAATTCTTTTTTCTACAGTACATCTTCTCATAATTCTGAGCCTCACATGGACAGCAACGAGAAGATTAGAAAGCGCATGATGTTCATCAACGAGACTGTGAAAATGATGAATTCGATTCTCGATGAACTTCGCCTTTTGGAGACCATTAAAATGGATGAAGAAATTGCGAAAGCGTACTTTAGATTTCTCGTCGCACCGCTGAAAAAAATTGTCGACAACATGGAGGAGGACGAGCACATTAGACTTCTCATCAAACTGCTGAAAAAGTTCATCGACGTTGACAACATAGAGGAGAAGGACGAGGAGGAGGACGATGAGGAGTATATGTAATGCAGTCAGAATTTTGCGTAATTTTTACAATAAAAATTCGCTAATAGATTGTGAACTGTTGACCTACGCTTTAGATACTCTGCGATGTGGAAAACATGTTAAGAATTGCGCATTGCAAAATGTATTAAAAATATCTAACTGGTGGTCAAAACGTTCGAGAGAAATGTAATTTTTTTTAAAATAAATTTTATATGTATGTGTAAATTTTACAATGTTTTTTTCTATTTCCTTTTCCTCTTTCCCATTAGTCTAAAATTAAAGAATAAGTAGGTATACGTGACTAATTCTAGCTTCGAGGGGGGATATCAAGTTTAGACGAACATGTCTGAACATGTTTCACGGTTAATGTCATGTGGAGGGGAGGGGAGGGGGGGGGGTATACGTCTTAATAAAAAAAAAACATCCTACCTTAGCCCCCTCTCCTAAATTCCAGAGCGCTGATTGCGCGTTCCAGAATCATTAATTCCCCCTCCCTTCATCATAAAATTTTTGGAAGTTGCCGCGCATATTCGATTAATTTTATTCGACGATCAGTCATGCATCGGCTGCTTGTATCAACGGTCCGCTTCTCATAACCGAGAGAAAAGAAATGTATTCCGTTGAAGGAAGCAACGGCGGCAACAGTGGCAGACGTGCGAATTATTACGTACCGATTCACGATGAATCGGTTGAAACTGCAACGTGTGAAAACAAGTAAGTTTCATTTTTTTTTAATTATAAAGCTACATATTTTTATATCTGTTTTGCGAATTGTATTATTTTTGATTACTAATTTCATTATTTTATTTTTTCTACAGCATTTCGTTGGAGCGTCGCGCGGTTCGCATACTCAGCAGACGATACGCGTTGACAGCTACGGGATACAAATTCCTTGAAGCTGGCATTAACGTAGGTCCACCGAGTTACGTGGAGATCGTCGTAGGAGATCATCGAGGAACGGAATTGATACTGTCCCTCGAAACGTGGAAGGGACTTTGCGAACAACGACGGAACATTCAGAATTTTCTTCGATACTGTAAAGATACGCGTGATTTTATGAGCGTTGGACCGCTGACATTGAGAATTTGTACGATTAACGGCGTCAAACTCGTACGTCTCGAGTCTTTAAACGTACGCTTAACGATGACCGAATCGACGTTGCGCCGTATGCTCGATCTTGATCTGTGCATCGACGCGATGTTCCATCGATTGAGTAGAATTGTCGAGACGGTCGATGTCAAGTTCACGCAATTCTCCAATATCGCGTCCACTGTAACGGATCCTACGCAAGTATTGAATGTAATACGCGCTAGCGATGCCTTCGATAAACATCAGCTCGTCGATTGTGAGCTCGCTTATTTTTTTAGTACTAAGCTTCCGTAGTATGTAAAACAAAAAAATGTAAAAGAAGAAGAATAAAAAAAATGTATTTTTTTAAATATAAATCACGACTTGATTTCTTCACACGCATTTCCATTCGAGCCGTATATGCGACGTTCGCTAGAACTCAGGCCACTTGAAATTTAAAGTATCGTATATCGTAAACAGAGAAGCGATGCTTCGACGACGCTCCGGCGACGCTCGCCTATGGTGCCGACGGATCCTCGCCATTGTAGTGCGAGATATATTTTATCTTAATTACTTTTCTGAGCTCTGGTGACTCTTCAACCGCTCCGTTCTACAACCGTCGTTGAATTCAGTCTCATCGAGTTCGCGAACGGTTGCAGACTGTATGTGTCGGGACGTATTTTTAACGTATTTCGCCCCGGTAATTGTGATTGTTTTGTGTTTTTTACTTTCTTGTTTGCGATGCCTCCGAACCTTCCGTCGTTCGAAGAAAAATACGTAAAAATAAGTGACATTGAAAGAAGTGTTGAAGATATAGACAATTTTGATTTCGACGACTTTGTTGGTGATCAAAGAGAGAGGCCCGCTGCTCCCCCGCGTCAGCCACTGCGTCAACTCGGGTTTGGACGCGGGCGCGCTGCTCCCCTGCGTCAGCTACACGCTATCGGACGCGGGCGCGCTGCTCCCCTGCGTCAACTCGGGGCCGGACGCGGGCAGGTGCGGTTAAACACTAGCATCGCGGATTTTTACAATTCTGATAACTTCGAGTTCGAAGTTATCTCCGATAGTGACAGTGACAGCGAGGGTGTGGCTCCGATTGTGGAAATCGCGGGTCCTCCCGTCAACCGCCCTGGCTTTCTGAGTCTTCGACACATCATCTTGACCGCATTAAGACTGATGGGGGAGGGGCTGAATGCGCAAGAAGCAATCTCAGCCGCGAGACTGACGATGAGGGGTCGTGGTCATGGGACCCCCCCTCGTCGAGAATAAGGTAAAAAAATTTTTTTAATTAATAACGTGGGAGAGAAAGACAAGAGCGCGCCGTGTAACGTCACGCGAACCGACGCAGCCGTTGTACACGGACCACCCTCACCCCGCGGCGCGCCGGGGGATCGCGCGAACGGGGAGGAGAGAACGCGAACGAGAAGACGCGCGCGAACGGAAGCGAAAACGTGAACGCCGTAACCGAATAGCGGCTCGCAAGTTCTAGAAGCGTGGGATCATTGCAGATATGTATCTCGCAACTGACTCCCTATTTTGTTTACATTCACCGATAAAATTCCAGCAGCCGAACGGCGCCCGTAATAGCCTTTGTAATACTCCGCGCCGAAAACGCGAACCCCCCCCCCCCCTCGCGGACCCCCTTGGTCGAACGGTGACCCCCCCCCCTCTCCCGGACCCCCTCGGCCGAACGGTAACCCCCCCCCCTCCCGGACTCCCTCGGCCGAACGGTGACACCCCCCCCCCTCGCGGACCCCCTTGGTCGAACGGTGACCCCCCCCCCTCTCCCGGACCCCCTCGGCCGAACGGTACCCCCCCCCCCTCCCGGACTCCCTCGGCCGAACGGTGGCCATCCCCCCCCCCCTCGGCGGCACCCCCTTTGACACCAATATGTTTATCACCGCGACCGAACGGTGACCATCCCCCCCCCCCCTCGGCGGCACCCCCTTTGACACCGATATGTTTATCACCGCGGCCGAACGGTGACCATCCCCCCCCCCCCCTCGGGAGCATAAACAACAGACCCGCTCGCCGCTCGAGTCCCCCCCGCCCCGCACCCCCCCTCAGAGCACCCGAGTCAGTTAGCCCCCTTATACCCTACTATACAGATAGTCTTGATATTTTAAATATGTACATAAATGTAAATAATTTCATACTGAATAACGAAATAATAAATTAGAAGAAACTTTTTTGGAAAATAAAAAAAAACTTACAAAAAATCTCACAAGAAAGATTAAAATTTGCAAAACTATTACTGTATTAACATTCGTTTATGTTAAAAGAAGAAAATTTTCATGCACGTTTTTTCTCAATTTAGACAATTAGAAATTAGAAATTGTCTACATAAAAAAATCGTAATTGCAACAATTTCTAAATTGTCTAAATTGAAAAAAAACTGTTAATGCATTTAAGCCATGTCATACTTTACTTTATGATACCTACTGTTTTATGCATATTTGATTCAAGGTCGAATGTCTCATATAATAATGTACGTTTGAAAATCTAAAAGTTTAATGTAAAAAATTAAAAATAAAGTTTCCTAATATCATTATTTAATTTTGTTATATGTCATGTATTTTTAATTAATCTATTTATTATTATGGTTAGTTTTATTATACATATTTTAGTATTATAGTTTATAATATTGGTTTTTATATGAAAAAAGCTAGTCTTTTAATTTTATATAAAATAAAAACTTTATATTTCTTATGTTGTATATAATTTGTACAGATTAGATTAGATTCATTAATTTAAATAAACGAAAGATTTGAGTGTAAAGGCCTTAACCAACATTTTACAGTGAACAGATTATTACTCGCTTATTAATATTATTCATTATTACAAATTTCAATACACAGAATTCATATTTATTCTTTAAGACTACTAGAATAACAACTATATAAAAAAGTGAGTTAATTTGATAGGGATATGATCATATGATAACCCATAAATACCAGAAATAATCTTCACGCCAAAAATAAGAACTTTTCAATTAAAAAATATATTAATATTGTATGAATAAAGACTTACACTCATATGCTTTCTTAAATTTGCAGTTGAAGTTCTACTTGCATGAATAATTTTCCTGTTAACGCAAACTTTGCATAAAAATGCAAAGTTTTTCTCGTTTCCAAGTTTTGGTTGTAACTCGAATATTTCTGCATAGGCTGGCCATGGAATTTTACATTCCTTCTCGGAAGATTGAGATCCCGCCTCATCCATTGTTTATGCTTTTTGTGTATTTTCACTGTTTTTATATTATATAATAATTATAATATAATTCACTGTTCAAAATGACGAAATATATAATATACGTTGCAACACTTTCAACAATACTACGTACGTTATGTATTCGTCCCATGTGCGCAGCACGTGTGATCGTAGTGATCGTGTATTGATCGCGAGTCACAAATCACGGGGTACCACGCTGGCTCTCCGAACGTCGGGGTTGACCTCTCCTTCTCCTCCACCTCGGTCGGCCCGCGCGCGAACTCGCGAATCCCAGGCACTCGCGCTCAGCGGAGGAACTATGGAACCGCACTCTCGTAACGCCTGTCGACCCTCCGGCGAGGCTCCCGGGCTCCCGCCCGTCGAGTACCACCGTCGCAAACCACCGGCGCCGCGGAAGGCAATCTCGCGACGTCGTCGCTCGCACTCGCACACACGCCTCGACCGTCTTCTAATTTTACGATCTGTCGCGTAGTATTGTTGTGATCGTGTACTGCGAATATCAGAATATGCTAGCCTATCACCACGTTACGTATCACTAATCACTACTCACTAGATAGATAGATTGCACGACAATTACTGCGTTTGGCAATACAAATCTGAGGCGTTGGAGTGCTTTTTTACCTCGCAAATCGTAAAAGAGCACTTCGACGCCTCAGATTTGTATTGCCGAACGCAGTAAATTTTATCCTCCGAACGCTACAAAGCAAAAAGCAACTCACTTTAGGTACTGGCTGAGCAGGCTAAGCTGGCTCTGATCACCATTGATAGCGGATGTCGCGGATGATTGCTCGATTCGTTATTCCTAACCTAACCGTTGTCTTGTCACATGCTAACAGACTGTTATGGCTTCTGCACACGAGACGCGGAAACGATTGCCGCGCGCCGGTAAGCTACGTCGCGGTAGCGCCGGTAGCCAATCACAGAAGCCATATGCCTATTGGATAAGTGCTTTCCAGGTCGACAGTGTCGACACAAGTGTCATTCTATCTTTGTTGCTCACTAGATGTTGAAATGAAAAGTGACAGAATGACGCTTGTGTCGATTTGAGTCGCTAAATGAAAAGCACACGATATCGAGTATCGCTAGTCTGCCAGAACTAAGTTTTATTAAATATGTGTATAAAACTATAAAGTAACTATTAAAGTAACTGTTAAATTAGTTACTAGTTACTAAAAAAATGTAACTAAGTTAAGTTAAAGTTATATATGGAGAAAAAGGAACTTAGTTAAGTTATAGTTACCGAAAAAAAATAACTGTAACTGTAACTTCGTTACAAGTAATGAGTTACTTCCCAACCCTGAAAAAAATACATATTGTTACAGCATGTGTACGAACTTTAATGTTAAACTTCAATTTATTGTATCTTCTGAACCAATACCGTCCCCCACTTTTTCACGTTCAATTACTCGGAAAGATCTCCTCTGCGACATATTTAATAGCGTTTTTCACTGACAGAACTGGTGCGCGTTCAGTGCACATTAAAGCCGTCGTACACTGACCAACGTAAAGTGTATGTTTCATGTAAACGGATTGAATCATGAAATCCTCAATATTCTTTATTGTACTATTTGGCGAAATATGTACTGGGTATTTTATCAGTCGAAATATTTACATTTTACTTTGAATATAATTAGAGATTAAATCAGTGTACAACGGCTTTAGGCGATAAAATTGGTGAGTTTTAACTTTTTATGCGCATTTACCGTTATTTAATTTAGGATAATTTTTTTATCACAATTGAAAAGTAAAATATAAAATTTTACAGAAACAAGTTATATATTTGTAAATATAATCGCGCGAAATAAATATTATAAAATTTATTTATTTGTTATATAAAATTGTCTCAAAAAGTGTTTTTAAAAAATGTTTACACACACGTGAGAAACAAATAAAATTTTAGCATCTATATATGAGACTGATAACAAAAAGAGATATTACTTTATATTTTATTTCTGTTGAATAATGATGTAAATTACTATATGTAGAAAAAAGCCATAACCTAAATACAACCTGTGATTTTATATAAAAAAAATACGTAAAATAAATTTTCAATTGATTTTTTGAAAGTAATTGGTTAATAATTACGTTGAAATTATATAAAAATGTTGTCATGAAATTCACACAGAAATGAATCAACTACTACGCAACGTAACTCGGGTCTTGGCCTGTTTTAGCCGATCTTTAATGACTGTTTCGATTTCGAGTGTCGACACTGAAGGAATTGCTTCGCGTACAGAATCTGAGAAAAAGAATGGCTAAATTAATAACATTAAAATTAAAAACATTTTTATTTTTATTTATTTATAAAATTAACACTTGAAATAAAATTAAATAAAAAAGTATAAATGTATTTAATTGTAATCAAATGAAATGTACCAAGAATCAAATTTTTTTATTTCAGTTCTTTAAAGGGTTTTTTCCGAGCTCTTCCTCCCCAGTTGAAATTCATTGCAAATGTTGAAGTTGTGAGATTGTTCATTATTTTTCTAGTAATTCCCGCTACTGTGTGACCTCCAACACGACTAAATTTCAATATCTGAAAACAGACACATTATTAAATTAACAAAGTTTCCACTAATCTCAAATTAGGCCAAAAAATGTAATACTCACCATATTTTTATAATTTTCAGTGATAGAAAGATACTGCTCAAATTTTCATCGAGTTGTGTTTCATGGTCAATTGGTAGCGTTGGGACATTTGTTTCTTGAAAAACCTCTAATCTGTGAGGTCTTAAAAGGCTCGATATTTCAGTCAAATCAGGTATAATAATTTTGGAAATTATCTACTTTTCGCTCGCAGGTTTTTCCTATTTTTAATTGGGATCGCTAAGAAAATTGACTCTTTTTTAAATTAATCATTTATTTCTAACATTTTTAACATTTTCCGCAACTAATGCATTTACGGCAATTAACACAAACATTTTCTTTATTAACTTTATTCCGTCTATAATTTTCTCTTCTATTTCTTCGCTGATTCCTTCCGCGTGATTTTGTCTGAACTGCAACACTCCTTTTCGACACCTCAGTTAGCCGCAATTCCTCAGTCTGCGTTGCTGTCGACGTACTTTTCTCGGGAAGTTGTAGGACTTCAGTCTGTGAAGCTCTGGAGAGACGTTGAGGAGAAGGAGGGAGGGGAGAAATCAAACGAGGAACCTGGAATTCCTTGAGGATGGATTCGGGCTCTGGTGTTGAAGTTACTGGAAGGAAAGGTCTTTTTTTATTCGGAGTCACATGCAGAGTAGGTAAGGTTAGATGACTGGCACCGAGAACCGGCGAATGTTTGTCCTCGTTTCTTTGGTTTGTTGGCGAACTTGCACCAACTGAAAGATTACCTTTTAGCGGCTGTGCGCTGGAGGTTTCTGAATCCTCTAGATTCGGTAATGATCGCGCCGACAAGCGTAGAGCGTCGTTCCCCTTGTGTCTGGCACCGGAGGCTTGATCAATTACGATCACCTTCCTAGAAGGCTCAAAGGTCGTGCTCCTATTCCTGGAAAGCGGCCGGGCGCCTTTCTCAGAAAGCACCTTCCTCGGAGGATCCGGGAAAAGATCCTGAGCTGTCCGTTTGGCACTGGGCGGCTGGGCGCCGTTGGCCGGGCTGTCGCTCAGGACGACCTTTCGTCTTGCAACGTATTGCTGCAAGGAAAGCGGCTGAGTTCTTCGGCGGACCGTCGAACGCGCTATAACCTCTTCTCCGGCGAACCGGGAAGGGTCCTGGGTGTTTTTCGAGAGTGACGTGGTGAGGCTTGCTCGACCGTCTAGGTCGACTGCTCGCAATCCACCGAATCTCTCTGGCATCGGGCGCTCCTTTTATACCAGAAAAATTCGGCGGCGAGAATCAACAACGCATGTTGCTAGGCAACTTGCGCTTCATGAAACTGTCAATCTTGATGACTTGAATCTCTCCGCAATTGACGACTTGAAACTCTCCGCGTTTACTGTCCTGAAATTGCTCCGCGCGCATTTCAAGTTCCGTCGGCGGTTAAAGGCTGGTGGCTAACGAAGTCGCCACATTACCCCCTTCGTAAATTCGTTCTAAATTGTAAATAATTACTCTGAATTGAATATTTATAATATAGGTTCATTATACATTGATTATCAATAATTTTACAACATTGTAGAGCTTCCATTAGCGACTCATTGACTATATGTTAAATGTGACATAATTTGTTCCAACTTTAATTCGAATATTTATATAAAATACTTATACATGAAAAAATACTTATGCTTGAAAAAATACTTATATATACAGTACACTTTCTGTTGTACATTTTTAAATTTCATATAAAAGAAGCAGTCAATTATAAAATTAGAGACTTTTTATTTTTATACTTTTTTTGTATTTTAGTTTTAAAGATAATGATTGAAAGAGAGCATTCTAAACTTCTAATTATGACTAAATGTACAATCACTAGTAAAATATTATAATTTTACAAAATAACTAACCTGAATTTCTAGAAGAGGTAGGTATATCGGAGATAGTAAAATCTTCATTTTCTGTGTCACTCCTTACACATTGAACTGAATTTCTTCTGTACCATTCATAACAAGTAGTAGGTACAACAGAGTTGGTAAATTTTTCATAGTTTTTATCATTTAATACACGTGAAACTTAATTTTCCTTTCTGTGACCGACTGTGTACCATTCATAGAAGTAGTAGGTACAACATTTTCATTTTCTCCAACATTTCTTACACGTGACAATTGTTCTCTCTGACTAACAAAGTTTTCTCTGGCTGAAGTACATTTGTCAGGTCATCTAATTTTAGGAGGAGACCTTGGTCTACTTTTATTTTTGTTTTGTTTTCGTTTGTTTGAAGCAAGACACTCTCTTCGCTCGAAGAATAAATTGTATTCTGTATTCTTTTTCTTTTATTTCTGTGTTCATTGTTATTATTTTCTTCCGAATTAAGATGGGAGGTATATTCAGCTTTTGACAAGTGAGAACGAGCTTTTTGATATGTATCTGTAATTGAACGATATGTACCTACTACAAAGTATATATGTTTATCCAATATAAAGTTACCGATATGCAGTTTATCTTTCAGAATTGACTATTGTAATTTGTTGCAAATATATTTCGAAATTATAAGATTTTCTATGATTTCTCAAATAAGTAAAATTATGTTTCTAATTAAAAATTGACTCATTTCCAGAAAATAGCATATATATAAAATAATAAGAATAATTTATAAAATTTGTTGAAAAAAATGTATTTTCTGTATTTGTGTAATACTCTGACAGCATATTCGGTCCGTGTGTTTGGATTAGGAATTTCAATTGACGAAACAGCTTTTTTGACTCTGTCGGTGCTTTTGTAATAAGGCCAAAAACATTTAGTTTCTCTTTTTTTCATCCATTTTATTGGTATAACCTCTGTCTCTGCGGTTTCAATAAATTCAGCTACGCGATACATATTGATCTGAAATAAATACAAATAAATGCAATATTATAATCATATAAACTGCGACGCTAATTCTGTCAGCCGCGAGGATGTTATACCCGACGGCACTGCGCCACAAATAGCTTGAGCGAGTAGCAGAGCAGAATAAAATATAACATACGGAACACGGAATAGATTGGGCGCCAGGTGTGGAGACGGCCACACCACCGGTTTACTCTCGATAACTCAGAATACTCGCAAGACTCTAAGTACTCTAACTCGAATACTCCGCTCCTGTCGCTCGCGACGGCTGCTCAATCCGCGGTAGAGGGTCGTGGTTCGGCTAAGGGCCGAGTCTAGAGGAGGTTGGTTGTGATTAGGCGAAGACGAGACACAAAAGAAATAAGTCGTATCCTGTAAGATAACAATATAATTAACATGACGATAATTGTGATATAATGTTCATGACATCCGTGTCATAATCCTTGCTACAATTCGGCACTTTCACGTGGTGGCGAGAGACGCGGGACACTATTTACAACGCGGTCCTCCACACACACTTCGATAACGTGCGACTCCTACGAGGGTCCGCTCACGGTAACCGGAAATCAAAATAAGTGTGACGTTATGTGTTCCCTCAGTTTCGGTCATAGGGCCAATATGCCTCGACCAGAAAATTCATCTGGAGGATCACATCCACCACGTCACACAGAATAGGAAACAATCGACGAGGATGACTCTACGTTATATCTGCGATGAGCGATTATTCGCACCAGAACGACGCGCGAATTACCGGACGCGCACAAATACCGACCAATAGGCGTAAACACAGATTATACCCGAATTGTTGAGCGCTCGCGAATTGAAGACACGCAAAGATGACTAGACGCAGAATTATACGCGAAGAATATAACGCTCGCAAAGATGAATCGACGCAGAATTATACGCGAAGAATACAACGTACGCAATTATACGCGAAGAATATAACGCACGCAATTATACGCGAAGAATATAACACACGCAATTGTACGCGAAGAATATAACGCACGCAAAGATGAATACAGCACGAATATACCCGAAAATATAACGCACGCAGAAATAACGCTCGAATACACGAAAAGATAACGCACGCAGAAATAACGCTCGAATACACGAAAATATAACGCACGCAAATAACGCTCGGATAAGGGAAGACGCGAAGACTATAATACACGCAAAGGGAAATAAGTACACATAGGACGCGCGGTAACGCGTGATCCTGACAATAATATCCTACACGCGAGGCAACGCGCGATGCTCGCAATAATACGTTCTTCTTCTTCTTCTTTCCCCTACTGGTTTTCTGGCTCCACAGAGCCACAGTACCATGATTGCACCGCAAGAGTAGATGGGGGACTCTCCGGGGAAAGAGTCGCCCTCTTGCCATATCTTAAGGAACCATGTATCCGCCCGGTAACGAGCGGTTCAGGTAATAAAACAACTTATAAATCAAAACCACAATCTTTCAAAAATTTAATTAAAACTTTCAAAACCTTCATATTTAGGTTATTAAATAAATATACCACGGAAAACGGAGCAAAAAGTTTCAGGCTAAATAAGCCATTAACAAATTCTTTTCTTTCCTTATTATAAGACTCGCATGCCCAAAATAAATGTTCGATGTCTTGATACTTAAATCCACAGTGACATTCGCAAGAGTCGCTTAAGCCAAATTTAAATTTAGTAACATTGGTAAACGCGTAGCCTACAATAATACGAGACAGAACACCGCACCAGCGCCTATCTAAGCTAAACTTGTCCAAAAAAGAGACATCAATTCCTGTGGGAGCAAAATTCCGCATATAAAATTCACCCGAGCCGACATTAATCCTTTCCAAGAATTCGTCATCCAAAGACTTATAAAAGTCCAGCAAGGCTGCAGAGACCTCCCGATGGGAGATCTTATTTAGAAGCATTTCTCCGCTGACAGCGGCCTCCTTCGCCGCCGAGTCCGCTCTCTCATTCCCAAGTATTCCAATGTGTGCCGGGCACCACGTAAACCTTACATGCTTATTGCCGACTACGGCCAAATTTAGTTTGACTCTCACATCTGCGACTATGGGGCATAGTTTACAGAACTTGAAAGGATCACGGTTCTTCAGAGCATTGAGAACGCTCAAGGAATCTGTACATATATTTATGTAATTCCAATCCAATTCCCACATTAGATCCAAGGACTTAGATATTGCCAAGGCTTCCGCCGAAAAGGAGCTAGAGTACTGATTAAGTTTGAATAACCTGGATATATTCAGGGATGGGACAACAACAGCGCATCCCACTGATGAGCCGTCCTTAGAACCGTCGGTGAAAATGTCGATTTCCTCCGAATTTTCTCTATTAAGAGAAACAAGATTGGTAAATGCCGTATTAGGCTTGCCATGGTTCCTCACGATGTATCCAATATCAGTATCAATCTCAAACAAATTTGAACAAGTTCGAAAATTATATGAATACAGAGGATGAGCATACCAGACATACAGATGTTCCTTAAAAGGTTGAACACTAGCCCATCTAGATACCAAAAAAGGAATATTCCTAGGAGCAATATGCTGATGATTTATCGAATATACAAAGTTAGAGATTTTGTTGATCAATTTAATATTACGGAGTTGTATAGCTCTAGTTAAAAACCTGTCGCTTTTCGCAGTTACCTTCCTTATAAAAGTTTTCTGACCACTAAAGGCCCAACAAGCTCGATTAGAGGAGGATTTAGGGATATTCAACGCGATTTTATAAGTCGAGCACAAAACTTGTTCTATCTGTGAGCGATATGTCTGTGCAGCACTCATGTACCACATGGCTCCCCACTCCAACATGGCTCCAATGGTGGCGTTAATAAAATTTATAGCTAAAAGTGGGCTTACCCCTTGATGTCTTCCAGTAATCCACTTAAGAATGTTGATATAGATTTTCACTCTTGTTCTTAGAGAATTAATATGATCTCTCCATCTGAGACCAACATCCAGGATCACACCGAGATACTTGACAAAATTGCTAAAGGGAATAGAGCCACAAGGCAAGTCAAGACGATCGACCAGAGGCATTTTCTTCCGATGAAAAATAATAAATTGGGTTTTAGGAAGTGAGATGGACAAATTCAGCCCCTCAAGCCACTCAGAAAGTTGCTCAAATGATTCTCTCAATCCCGAAATTACTTCGTCCAAATTCAAACCTGAGAAAAGTATAGCGATATCATCTGCGTACTGTAGGACAACCGCATTATGTAAGACATGCGATAGAATATCTTTAACGTAAATGTTAAACAGAATAGGACTCAGAACAGAGCCCTGAGGAATACCACGCTGAAGGCATCTCTTGCTATAAAAATCTCCGGATTCATAAAAGTTGGCATATCTTGTAGACAGGAGATTACGGAAAAAGTATTTGTAACCGTCTGGAATTCTGAATTTATTAATAATACTAAATAGAATATGTGGATTGACGTTGTCATAAGCACCTTTAATGTCCAAAAATAGGGCCCCGGACATAGCCCTCCTGGAGAATGATCTATAGATTTCCATATTAATAAACGCCAGACAATCATCACAGGACTTGCCCCTTCTGAAACCAAATTGACAATTTGGTAAAATATTCTCAAGTTCGATAAACTTTTCAAATCTTTCCTTTACCAGCTTTTCAAACAATTTAAAAACATTTGATGCCAAAGATATAGGCCTAAATCCTTTATTATTAGGTTTTGGAATAAGGATGACATCAAAGAAACTCCACTTAGACGGGAAAGAGCCATCTATCAATATCAGATTGAATATATTAACCAGGGCAGATAAGGCGGAATCCGGTAAGAGACTCAAAATAAAATTCGAAACAAGATCCGGGCCAGGTGAACTCTTGGTTTTTAAAGAAGCAACAATTCTCTTTAGATCATCAAGTGTGAAATTCTCATCAAATATAGAAACGTGGGGTTTATGGGAAATGTTCTCAAAAGAATTTGATACCCAAGGTGGTGAAAAGTCATAAATAAAGTTCTTAATGCTGGAAACACGACTTACAGACGGAGGGTTGTGGTCAGCAAAGTAGACAGAGTTCTTAAAAGACTTAATCGAGTTCCAAAAGACCTTGGGGTCAAAATCTTTCCCCAAATCGTTAACGAAGGATTTAAAATTTTCTTTTTTCCTATTACGAATAATTCTTCTACATTTGTCTGAACACTTCCTGTAATTGGCTAGGTTTTCTCTAGAAGGGTTCTCCCTAAATGTTTTGAATGCATCCCCTCTATGGATTTTTGTCTCCTCGCACTCTTTGTCCCACCAAGGTCTATTGATGTATTTCCTCACGTCCTTCGGGCAGTACGACCTACACGAATCCGAGGCAGCATCAAAGTAGATAATCGATCCCGAGGGGTCGAATATCTTAGCTCCAGCGCGAAGCGCACAATCAATAATCAGGGAATTCCAGTTCTCGTAAGCCTCAGCCCCAGACGTACTCTCGAATCGAAAATCCACCATTCGATCATTTACAAAACTAATGAAACAATCTTTATCCATACAACTAACACATAATCTAGGTCTCCCAGTGGGCTTCTGCAGTTCGCGATTCGGGGCTACCCGAATGATAATAGGAAAATGGTCACTACCATAAGGCTCATCAAAGACACTCCAGGAGCATTCGTAGCTCATCGTTTGTGAAACCAGAGTGACATCCGGAACGCTAAAGTGATTGGGGTTAACCGAAACTCTAGTAGGGGTGCCGTCATTAAGGAAAACAAAATCTGAGTCATTTATAGCCTCAGCCAAATTCACACCATCACTATTAATCCTAGAAGAACCCCATAATTCATGTTGTGTATTAAAATCGCCACAAATAATAATATTTTTAAGTCCAGAAATCGAGGCAACAGAATCGAGCAAAAGAGTCCAACAATCCGCATCCGCTCGAATATGAGGGGGTTTGTAAAGTGATATAACAAGTATTCTCTCAGGAAATATTCTTTTGCAAAATATAGATACACATGTCATTTCAATACCGGGGTTATTAGGCAAAGTAAAATCAACTGTAATAGGATCAAATTCTTTTCTGCAAATAATAGCAGTGCCTCCACCACAGACATCATCCGGTCTATCATTCCTAAAAGAGATGAAATCCTTAAACGCAAAATACGAATGATGTCCCAGCCAAGTTTCCTGCAAACAGACCACATCATATCCGGTTAACAGATTGGAAAACTCAGGAAATTTACCAGAAATACCTCTACAGTTCCATTGCAAGATTCTCAAAGCCATTGGAATATCAATATTAGTTTAACTTACTAAAAATCAAATCTAGATAATTCAATAAAGCCGAAGCCTTAAGTTTCTCCGTTTTACCTGAGTTATATAAGAATTTTAAATCATGGAGAATAATATCGGGGGTGGGAAAAGTGCTCGAAAGAGATTCAAGGTTAGCCTCAATCAAATTCGAATTCCCGACAGGGGGAATCTTATCCGGAGTCGACTCCATAGTAGGAGGACATATAGTAACATCTATAACAGATTGTGAGTGTGAGCTAACCGTATCCGCGCTGTTCAATCTCCCTGAACGTCTCCCAGTTTGCATTTCATTTATGTCATAGTTATTCCACATCATATAAGCATGACCCTTAAGGAGATTGACAGCCTGCATACAGGATTTGATGTCTCTAGTTCTAACAATTCTCTTAGCTTGCGCATGAGAGGCATTTGTGTATGCCATGACAGTGTTAATTATTTTGTGCTGAATAAAAATTGGACACGATATATCAGACGAGATATGATCTCTGCCGCAGTTAATACACCTAGGCTCCACACACTCCCCAGGTGGATGGTCGAATAAACATTTATCGCAGGACTTATTGTTCCTACAAGTTAATGAGGAGTGTCCCCATCTATAACAATTCGTACATTTACGTACCTTGTTAATAAACGGAAAAATCTTACATCTGACTTTCCATATATATATATACGAAGGCAAAAGGTTGGACGCAAATATCACCTTAACCGAGGTGGAATCTACCAACAATTTCTTATCTTTATCTAGATATTTAAGTCTCTCTAATGAGTGAATCTTTAACGGGTTACCCGGCCACGAGATACCCTCACGGATCTCATCTATAGTCAAGGAAGTATTTACGTCTCTAATTACGCCAGTCCGGTAGACCTTATAATTCGGAGCGTAGGCGAATAATCCATCCGGTAATACATTTTTACTATTGATTAAATCGTTGGCTTCTACAAAGGAAGAAAACTCCACACAAATTATGCTCTTGCCAATCCTGCGGATCGCAGAGACACACTTGAAATTTTTACATAAAATTTTTCCTATGCTCATAGGATGAAAATTACCTATATTCAAATTCGAGGAGAGAGACTCCACGTGCACAGGGTAAGGTGCAATAATTGCATCCGAATACCTATTATCGCTCTGTGCGAGCAGAAATCTCTCTCTCCCAGAATTCTGGCTCACATTATCAGAACTATTGGATTCTAACATAATTCTATTATCCACGTCTGAGTCGCTACGACGTCGTTTAGCGGAATTACCGTCCTCTTTTCCCTTTGGGGATCTGCGACTCGAGTTCTTAGGCATGGTATATGTATTTAATTCAAAAACGTGAAGAATTATATCAAAATTGAAGATCTTTAACTTAGACACTATAAACAATAAATCTAACGGAAAAGAAGAATAAACACGGTTGAGTTAAACAAGCTTATAAACTAGATACACAGAACGATATCAACAGAAACTTATATATACGAAAAGGAGGAGGAATTTGTACGAAACACGCACCGTGGACGATCACGTGCTCCGACTCCCTCCCTTCCTGCGAGCGCGTGGTTATCACGACGAAAAAACAAATTACACAATTATAAATATTATATCAATAAGACTAAATATACGAATCTTAGTAAATAAACCACCTTACAAGCGTATCTAATACAATCGGCTTCTCGCTAATAACTGAAAAACGTAAGTTGCGCATATTTAAACAGAAATTATTCAATCACGTGCTCCATATCGCCCTCCTGTGAGCGCGCGACTATCACGACGAGAAAACACGAGAATACAAATTAAATAATTATTAATATAATATCAATAAAATTAACTATACGGATCTTAATGATAGTAACAACCTTACAAACACAAAATCACAAGTTAATAACAAAGATAGTTCATCCATAAATATGATGATATACATATGCCAATGATGGCAGCAACCGTTCGATCACGTGTTCCGCGCACGATCTACAAAATTGAACGTAGAAATAATTTCCCGGAAGGTATGAGAACATTCAAATAATTACGTAGCTAAGCATATCTAATACGATCAGCTTCTTGCTTATAACTATAACACGTAAGTTGCGCATACTTAAACAGAAGTTATTCAATCACGTGCTCCATATCGGTTACTCATGAGTAACACGTGATCACATGTGAATCGTATATTGTCGTAACCGGCATTCAATTAACACAATTATCGTGAAGAAGGAAAGAAAAGAATATTAAATGCTACATCACCGCTCGTCCGACCGGGGGTACTTTCCTTTCATTTTTAGATTCAAAAAGAAATATTCCAGAACTCCAACGGGTCAGTGTTCCGAAGCTCCAACCAGTCTCCAATATTTCAACGATCCAACGAAATGCACTCCAAAAGACCGGAATTCAGAATATCGGTGAAACGAAATTTCAGAAGGCTCAAAAGACTATTTAAGAAACATGTTAGAATAAATGCGAAAACCGCCGCGCACAATATTCTTCCAGCGTGCGTCCTCACGCAACGCCGGTTCCTACAGATCTCTCAATAATACGTTATACACGCGGTAGCGCGTGATACTCACAATAACATACCCTACGCGCCATAGCGCGCGCTACTCCCGATGGCACGATAATTACTCGTGACTCGAATGGAATGTACGCACCCGACACGTAACTCCGACGCCTCACTCCCTAAGTACCGGGCGCGGTAATTAACGAGTTGGTGTATCGTCGCTCCCCCGAAATGTCCACCTAAGGAACACGCGAAACGATAGGCCGCGAGATCACGCCGAAAGGTAACCGCGAAAAGAATACGTCGGCTATATCTGGGTCGAATATGCCGATTCACTAATTAACGCGCAGACCCAAAGTACACGAAACGAACACGCACCTCTAACGCAATAGAATCTACACTAATACGCGGACGGAAGACTGTGGAGACGATTGCGAGGTTCACTCCCGAAAAGGATCGCAAGGCGCGGCCCGCACTACCGTACGACGACACATAAATTCCGCGCAAATAGCTCAATCTGGAGCGGTCGAGTCGGGAAGGAACAGGCCCCACGATACAACATATATACGAGGAAGCAGCGGGTGGGATTAGTCAGACCCGTATAATGAAACGAAAAGAATCTCAAGGATTCACCAAACGAAACGAGAATCTCCCGGATTCACCATAATTACACGTAGGCCGCGCGCGGTCCCACGTGCATCTCTCAATAACGCGAAACGGTACGCGACTCTCCGCCCCGCTATTCCTCGTAACCTTAACCACGGGATTGCCGGCCGTTACAAACTTGATGGTCCTCGATCCTTCCTCCTGGCTATATTCAGGGCTCGTAGGGCCGCCGCCCTCGCTCGCAGTAGGCCCAAGTGGTCCTCGCCCTACATCCTCGCTCGCTCGCAATCGACCCCAGAGTGAGGATCCCGGCGCCGGTTCGATATTCTCGATCCCCTAACGGGGCGCGCCACCGCGCCGGCGGATGGCGCCACCCTGTCTAATCGAGGCCGTACGGCCGGTTCCTCCTGTAATACTCTAATAGAACATAAAGCAGTAACGTCTAAAGTGCGGATGGCGTACGCGCCACGGGCGCCAGTGACGGGTACACGGGGCCACGTCACAAAACATACTAAGCCATTGTATTAGAGTCATGAATGCCTTATTAATTATATTGAAAAAATAATTGCTTTTGTTTACTTTACATTTATCAATCAAGACAAGTTAATTATTTAATTCCAATATTTTAAAACTTTATTCTTATATATTCTTTCTTATATATATTAAATATGAAGAATTCATGATAAAGATTGCTAGTTTAAATTTCACACACTCTAATGTAATATAATGTGATATAATTTAATAACAGATGTGAAACAAGTAAAAATCTGAAAGTCTTGAAGAAGCAACTTGAGACAGCTTACTCAAAGTGTAATAATGGAAATGTAATATATGTATCAATTTCAGATTGATTTTCTGGTAGAGCGATTAATTTTCTTTTCACAATTTTTATAAATCGCACACATAAAGTGTTGAGTTTAAATTGGAAACTTTAAAAACATGAAAAACAGATGAATTGCATGGATAATTATAAAAGTTTTTCTTTTCTTTATACTCGTTGACAACTGTATAATATTTTGTGTCAACTTCGTTAAATAAAATGTTTCTAATTCTAGCAATATTTCCATTATTTACTTCTACATGACTGTTATTGTCTGATATTGATGAAATGTAAGATGGTGTTATTATTTTACGCACTCGGAGAAAAAATTTGTACCAGCAACTAGAAATAAAATTGTACCAGTAACTAAAAAATTTGTGGACAAATGCGCCTCAACTATGTATTATAAATTTGTGATGACAACAAAAAATAAGTTATATAAACTAAGAAAATATAGTAATACTTGTAGTAATCGTTGCGTGTTGGATAAACTACAAAAAAATAGTCGCATTAACGAAAAATATATTGTTGATGCAAAAAATATATTGCAGTAACATAAATAATATTATTGTAGTGATATCAACTAGTTATTGAAATATAAAGGAAACATAATTTTTGTAGTAAAAGGAACATAATTTTTAGAGTTGTATGAACAATAACTTCTTATTTGTTTTAATGATATTTATTTCGTTATACAATCATATTACATGTAGTAACTAATACAATAAACTTTTAGTATTGTAAACAATGTTTGATACCAGTAATATTACTTTTTAATTTCTCGTTTCTGACTTCACATCTCATGAGATGTCAGGAAAGAGCCCAGGAGTCTTAAATCTAAACTTAAAAGCTATATACATGTAACATAAAATATATAAGTTTTAAAAGTTAGATACATGAAAGAATCTATAGGTAAAAATTTGCACGTATAAGACTTACTAATGGTAAATTTTTATATGAAAAATATACCCTTTATAACTAATATTTAGATTATATTGTATTGACACAATCAACGATATGTCATAAATGATGTGTGAAGCACATAAAAAAAAACATATATTATGAAAGAATCAATTGAAATATCGAATTCAATATTAAAACATGTGATTATCATATGCAATATGCAACATACCGTTCGAAAATACAACGCTATTTCGCGGTTCAAAAAATTAAAGTGATTCGTATAATATAAACTGATAATCTTCCATATCTTTTAATCGATAACTTTGCAAATGATTATCTTTCTCCACGCATTTTAGAATCTTTACAATAAAAGCACAATTAGAAGTAGTGCTATTATTATTTTTTCGAAAGATATTGGTCACAAGGCCGCATGTACTGGCAAATTGTCGGCAGAAAGTTTAATAATAGTGTCGACATCGTATTTAATATTTCCAATAATAACATTTTTTATTTGATAATAATCATTTGAAACAACATGTGAAAAGTTTATAATAGGACGTTCATCAGTATATTCCAATTTGTTATAAGTGATAGGTATTTCAAAAATTTTATGATCTAGAAATAGTGTACTCATATGCAGTTGATGTTTAGTAGTAGCAATCGTTAAAGGCAAATTGATTCTATTATTTGACATTAATGCACTCTGTTTCAATGGCCGATGTTTAGCTTCGAAACGCATATTGCCCATATATGAATTGAAGGACCTACAATTTTCATTATATGAGCATAATGAACCATAAAATGGTGTTTTGGTTTCAAGGTGTCTTTAAAAAGTTTGACATGCAATGTATGATGTTTTTCAATAAGTTCTTCGAGTAAATTAATATCATCATTGTTAATAGTCGATTGTAGCACAATCGTAACTGTCTGTCTTAATGATGTATATAATTTCCAACAGATGTTTCTTCGTGGAACGAGATCACCGAAAATTAAACATGCATTTAAAATGAAACACTTCATTTCCGCAGCCGACATTTTTGTATACTTGTTTTCTAATTGTAAATCTGTCATGAATGGAGGTTTATTATCGTTATCCGGATATTTAAAAAATTTTAATTTAAAATTAAGAGCTTCTGAAGTAAACAGTTTTTCAATACAAATTAATTGATGTAAAATATGTCCCATGTCATAATTGCAGACACCTTCAAATAAATCGTGCATTATGTCAACACAAAAATTGTCTGTAACATGGAAATCAAGAATATCGTTCCAAACACTTTTTACTTTAATTCCCGTTTTTTGTACATTATTTTGTATAACGTCTGAATTATAATTTTCCTTATCGCGCAATAAACATTTATTTTGTTTACATTGCGTCCTTGATATATTTTTCGTTTGCAGAATCTACAAAAAATGTCTGAATTGAAGCTTGTCGTAAAACCAAGAATCGACATTTAATCCCAAGTTATCACCAATTATTAAAGCAAGTTTGAATAAAATAGTAATTAATTTCCCATTAATATTAATTTTGATTCCTTCAGTTGCTCAACTATTTAATTGTTTAACGACATGTCCGTATATAAGTTCAGCTCTGTACTCCTGTACATCATTGGAATGAACAATTTGAACAAGGAATATAGTGTCGAGCTTCGATCGAATTTCTGGTGGTAAACACGGCAAGGAAATGTACATTCCAGACATTTTGTACAGAGTTGCGTGTGAGCCCAAAGGATTACCACATTCAAAATCATCTTCATATAAAAACAGAGGCAAAGTAATTTCGCTTGATTTCGAAGTTTTTGATTTCCAAAATTCAGTTTGCATAATGTTAGATATACTTTTTTCTGAATATAATTTTGTCAAGTAATCAATAGTTTTTGTAAAAATGTTAGGTATTTCAAAAAAATTTTTTAAAACGTGCTACAGGAATGACAGATCCACAATTTTTTACATATTTTATTGCGTTTGTATTTAATTCTTTTCGATAACCATACGTAATAGTTTCAGAGTCTATGAGACAATTATACGTTTACGTAAGTCTACGAAACATTTATGCTCTCTATTTAGTTGTAAAAAGCTCGATTGAAGATCATTGATTCGTGTTTGAAATTCATCTAAAGCGGATTCATCAATATGTTTTATAACAAATTCTTTTAATGAATTTAGGAACTCACTATTTAAAACTTCTTGAAATAAAGTTATTATTTTTTCAGCTTGAATATACGGCTCAATTTAATATCGCCATAAAGAGTTGCTGCAATCTTCAGTGCGTTTTCAAAAAATGACGATTTTTCGATATTTTTAGTTAAGTTAGGTAAGATATTTTTATGAATCGTAAAAAAATCTTCCGACTCTTTCAACTCACAATCGTCATAATTGGTATTTGCATTGTAATTACAAGTATCTACTGATGCATTATAATTACAAGTATCTACTGATACATTTACATTATAATTACAAGTATCTGCTGATACATTTGTATTATAATTACAAGTATCTACTGATACATCAACATTTCTAGATAATTTATTATTACATTTTCTGTAATGATTACGAAGACAACTCCAATTATTGAACGTCCTATTGCATAAACTTCCAGCACAGGCATAAGTAACAGTTTTTTTATTATGGAAATAACGCATATGATGGTGCATTAATTTTCCCGCTAGTAACTTTGAACATTCAGTACAACGAGCTTCCATTGTATTTAATAGTATAAATGAAACAAAATAATTCTATATCTTTTTATTTTAACAAAACTCTAAAAGTTAAGAAAATAGGAAATTAATCACTGTCATGTGTATCTGAAAGTTGAAAAGAGCAACAAGTTTCTAATGATTGTACAGCTGTCGAAGATTCGCATTCGGTATTTTCGCAACTTATATTTTCTAAAGAATCTCTCACCCATTTGACGCTTTGATAATGTCTTTCTACTTTTTTGTATTCACAAATTTCTTCTTCAATATATATCCAAACTGCTTCACATGAGACGGGATATGCAGCATTCAAAGCATAAAAAGATTTCCAACGGAAATAGCTACGGCACTAGTAACATCTTGAAATTGATATTTTTCATCATTGATCATAACATAAGCAGCTTCAACTTTCTGTACAGATAATACCAGAATCACGAAAGGCTGCAATGTTAATTTATAATCGCTCATCAATTTTCGATGTGTAGAAAGTACTTTTTCAATGTCAGTTATCACCTGTGCACAAAAGATAGAATTTAAAAAATTAAGTAACATTATGACGGTAGAATAAAATGATAAAACTTACATTTATCCAAGTAATAAATCCATCAGATTGTTCTTTATAAGATGGTTTCCATGGCTTTTTTGGTAAACCTGTTTTTTTCCGGTACTGGTTTGAATAAATATGGAAAAACTTGCCAGGCTAGTACATCTGGTGATACTTTATCTTTATCTAAATCTTTTAATAAATTTGATGCTGCTAATTGTTTGGTTGCCAACTGGAGTATTTTTGGATGCAAAACTGGCCAGTTTTCTTGCAAAGCATTGATGTGTGCTATGTTTAGTAATTAAAAATCTAATTGAATCAATAATATTCCTAACGGTGGACGCAACTATGGATATCTGTTAAAATACTCTGCAATATTATTTCCACAAGTATTCTTGCGATAGTCGAAAGTTTTTTCCCATAAAAATGAAATTCACTTGTAATCATCTAAAGACGACGTATCAGCCAATTCAGAAACATATAACTCGGATTCCTTCTCAATTTGCTTTTCTATATTTTTAGCTTCTTCTTGTTCAAAATCTTTCACTGCTGCTTTTATTTTCCTAATTGTATTCGTATAACAGTAATATAACTTTCCTGAAGCTGATCTGCCCTTTTCAGAAGGTGCGTACCATTTTTCAACGTCTTCCTTACACCATATACTTGTTATTTCATGAGCCCAGAATAGAAACTGTTGTCTAGAAATTCTACAAT
Organism: Temnothorax rugatulus; assembly: GCA_035220575.1. NCBI lineage: Eukaryota > Metazoa > Arthropoda > Insecta > Hymenoptera > Formicidae > Temnothorax > Temnothorax rugatulus. Next base: position 37,469 of record JASTWL010000330.1, read on the forward strand.
ATATTAATGCGTTATTATTGAATTATTTATTTCTATATATCTTGACTTGTCTTTGTGTTATAAATATTTGAAATACTTTACTTTAATTTATTTTCTTTATTCAAAAGATGATCAATTATAATTTTTGCCAAATCAGTAGAATTATTCAGAAGAGATGATTGCTTTAATAAATATTCTCCTTATACTGATTGTTTCAGCAGTACTCGTAAGCACTAAAAAAATGCATTTAATAATTATTTGTCACATTTCGGTAAAGTAATATTATACATATAAAAAATAAAATACGGATTTACCGTTCCGGATGCTTTTGAATAGGAAGAGGGTTCACTTGTAATTTTAGAATGAAGTTCACTTGTGATTTTAGAATGACATTCGTCTGTTATCTACAAAAAGAAAAATGTAATATAAAATTAAAAACATGTTGAGAAAAACTGTATACCTATGGAGTGAAACATAGTAATCAAATCTCTTTAAAGAAGCCTAACCTTTGCGATATTTTAAAACAACTTTTTCTTGAAGATTTAGTTTTTGTAAAACATGAAAGATTTAGATTTAATAAAATACTTTTTATAAAAACGTTGAAGCTTTTTATAATTAAAACAAATCGATATTGAATCATTATTTTTCATAATCATTATTATTATTTATACATTCAGTACGATATATGCAGATTTGAAATATTGTTTAATTGATATGTATTGCAATATAAAAGCAAGTATTAGCCCATAATTACATGTATTAGAAATAAGTTGTATTGAAGAAAAAAAAAGAAATGCTCACAAATGATGTTTCGAATTTCTCTCTCTCAAAAATAAATTTATAATAATGTCCCATAGGCTTGATTAATTTTGCAACTGCTTCATCAGGCATAAATAAAAACACTGATTTATCTATTTTTTCACCTGCAACAGTAATTGACGAAATTCTTAAATAACTTGGACAGAAATATCTTTATATTAAAAAAATAAAAGAAAAATAAAAACAAAACATACAAAAATATATATTATTCATATACTTGAAAAATATTATAATATATGTAAAAAAAACATCCACTTTTTATAATACTATACTTACTTTTAATTATCTCAATGTAATCGGAAAGATTCCACTCTGTTGATTCATCTTCAACAAACGTATCTATTTCAGAACTGTTATCCATAAATGTTTGCGACAAATCAGTGTTACTGGAAGCTGTGGATGAAGATTCAGTATTAGTGCTACCACACTGCCAGCCATCTTTTTGAATACGTGATGAAGCACAATTAAAATTGCTAGAAATAAAAGAGCATATAAATGGTTTGTTATGTGTAGAGATATTTCTAAAAATAAGATGAAGAAATAAAAAATAAATAAATAAAAACGTAAAAAGATTTTATGTAATAAAAGACTATAAAATAACGTTAAATTTATTCTAATACATAATTGCCTATGTAGGTAATAATGTAATTTCAAAGCTTTCGTTTCGAAAAGATTACAAGTAAGTAAAGAACTTTTAAGTATTTTTGCCTCATAATTAGAAAAATGTATAAACATATTTATATATATTTAAATATGTGTGTGTGTGTGTGTGTGTGTGTGTGTGTGTGTGCGCGTGTGTGTGCGCGCGCGCGCGCGCGTATGTGTGCGTGTACTATCTTATGCATTAAAGTATAGAGGTATTTTTTCCTAATATTTTAACAAGTAAATATTATACACTTGTCTCTGAATGATTTACGTATATTTTTCCTAATGAAATTACATCATTTCAGGTTGTCATAATTGAGAAGCACTATGCGTATTTGAGTTATATAGTAATGTAACAATGACTTTCAAATGTGACAATGTGAAATACTATTACTTTATTGAGAAAAATATATGCAAATAGTTTTAGGACCGAATATATATAAGTACTTAATCCTATATGCTAAAGTATCTTAAAGTAAAATATAGGATAGCTTGTAAAATATGTACATACATGTACTTTTGAGTAAATGAAAAGAACATATTAGACATATTGTAAAACAGGTGTAGTCGCATTAATAACTTTTTCAGAGAAAGAACAAGTATGTCGACAAATACTGAACTTTTAAAATGCATACAAGGAAAACAACTGATCAAGATACATAATTATAAAGATGTATCAAACACTACGAAAGACACAAAACAGCAAAAAGATGCAAAGGAGAGATTCGAAAGTGGAGATATTTTTGAATCAAATGTTGCAGAAGAAGAGAGCACAACGTATGCACAAATATATGTTTTTGTCCTAATTACATTCTTCTCTCTCTCTCTCTCTCTCTCTCTCTCTCTCCTCCTCTCTCTCCTCTCCTCTCCCTCTCCTCTCCCTCTCCCTCTCCCTCTCCCTCTCCCTCTCCCTCTCCTCTCCCTCTCCCTCTCCCTCTCTCCCCCCTCCTCTCTCTCTCCTCTCTCTCTCTCTCTCTCTCTCTCTCCTCTCTCTCTCTCTCTCTCTCTCTCTCTGGTGAGTACGGTGTGCACGTCTTTTCGTCGCTCCCACGTTGATTGAGCATATCTCTGCTGCAGGCATATATTGTTTCTCGTTGCTATTTTTGAACGATTATTCGACTTCCTGCCCGCTTGCCACCTCTGCTTTTTGGTGACAAGTTCTCCATCGTGCCTAAACGGAGCAGATATCTAATGCGCATGCGCTTGTTCTCTGTGCTATCTACACAGAGCTGATGATCGGCCTTTGGGCCGGTGTGCATTTTGACTGGCTGCCTATTGGTTGGTTCTCACTTGCGGACCTCTGCTGCGCATGCGTGTGTTGTGCTGATCTACTTATGTACTATTTGAGTGACACTGAGTAATGAGTGAGTCGGCGAGTTACTGTATATGTAGGCAATGTAGAAAGGAAATAAAAACGCAGTTAAATGTATACCTTGTGACAAGAAATTTCATCCAAGTTGTCACAAATTGCATAAGGTATATGATGCGGATAATCAACTTGTTAATTGTACTGGAAAGTATGAGGTATTCACTGTAAAAGATAATAATAGTGGGGAAATTAGTTCGGCGATGAAATCGGTATCGCAGACGGAAGAAAAGCAACAAGGAGGATCCAGTATGGAGAAGAAGATAGATTGGTTAGTGTACAAAATAAGGGATGAAATGGTCAGCAAAAATGAAATAAAAAAGATGATAACAGATATAGTTAAATATGAAGCAGACAATTTAAAGAAGGAGATGGAAGAAATAGTTAGAGAAGAGACAGACAGTTGGAGGAGAGAGATGGAAGAAATGAGGAAGATGTTAGGAAACCTTAATAAAGCAGTGAAGGATGATTTACAAAAAGTGGTGAATACAAGTATGGAAATAGGAGAGATAAAAAAGAGTTATAGTGGAGCTGTGAAAGGAAATCAGAGAGAATCAGTACTGGTCATTAAACCTAAGGATGGAGAAGAGAACAAATCAAGTGAGGATACAAAGAGAGATGTTAGAAAAATTGATATCACGAAATTAGGAGTGGGAATTACAAAAATGAAAAAAGTGACAAGAGGAGCAGTTGTAGTTGGATGTGAAAATAGAGTACAAGCGGAAAAGCTGAAGCAGGAGGTTGTGAAGGACTTGGGGAAAGAATATGAAATACAAATACCAAAGAAGAGGAAGCCGAAGGTGAAGATATTCGACATTGACAACGAAGATTGTGAAAATGAGAAGATTTTTTGGGAAAAGATAGAAGAACAAAACGGAATGCAAAAGAACACCATTGAGGGAAAGATAATACGGAAAGTGGCGAAAACAAAGTTTAAAAAGACGGAGATAATAGCGGAAGTAAACACTGAAACAAGAGAGAAATTTTTGCGAATGGAGAAGTTAAAAATAGGATGGAGCATGTGTAAAGTACAGGATTATATAGGGATTCTAAGGTGTTATAAGTGTTGCGGTTATTATCATTTTGCGAAGGATTGTACAAAGAAAGAAACGTGCGGAAATTGTGCTAATCAGCATGCGACTAAGGAGTGTAAAAATGGAACTAAGAAATGTGTAAATTGTGAAGAAAAAATTAAGAGTCACAAGATTAAAAATTTAAAGTCTGATCATTCGGCGTATGATAGTAATTGTCCATGTTTTAAAAAAGAAGTGGAGAAGCAGCGAGAAAGAATTCAATGTAATAGTATATAGCAAGCGACTAATGTAAATAAGAGTAGAAGTAAAATAATTTGTTTGAATGCGCAGGGATTATATGTAGTAGGAATGAAAGTAGATATGTTATGGATGGTATGTAGTTAATTGTATTTTTATTATGTATATTTTTGTAATGTTATGATGTAGCTACTGTAGCTAATAAACGACATTCTTCTTCTTCTTCTCTCTCTCTCTCTCTCTCTCTCTCTCTCTCTCTCTGTGGGCCCTGTGGCGCACCACCATCCGTTACCCACTCGACCGCCGTGCTTTTGGTTCTTCTCTCTGCTGCTGTCAGCTGTTCGACCATGCAGCGTGTGTGCATCAGGTGCAAGAAAACAGTTGCGACGGCCGCCGTTGAGTGCAAGTGCACTAAGCTATTTCATCCTGGCTGCATCAAGGCGTATGCCGCCAAATACAAATATGCCGAGCAGTGCTGCCTGGATCTCGCGGCTTCGCTGCATCCTGGATCGGATGTCGACGGCGTTGAGCCGCGCTTACCATTGGCTGCCTCATCTACTGCCCCTCTTACACCGGGGGTTGAGTGTACTGAGCAGTTAGACTTCACCAGTGCGGCTCCTGCTGGTGTCTGTGCGCTGCCTCAATCTGGGACTGATGACACGACGAATGCGCTGCCACAATCAGCGACTGACGACACGACTAATGCGCTTTTGCGTCAGCTTGTGGAGCAGATGAAGTTATCCGAAGCCCGATCTGAGGCGCGATTTTCCTCCCTAGATGACAAACTCAATCAACTTAATAACTTAGCTAATTGTGTCGACCGCAACAGTCAGCGTATCGCGGAGTTGGAGCACCTGTGTGCTGCTCTTGCGAATGAAGTGCGCGATTTAAAGAACTGTTTAAAGAGCAACTTGAAGAGTGAATTGAGGAGTGAATTGGAGGGCGACCTGAATATTTCTCGTCTTCCGCGATCTCCTTCGTCTCGAGTCTCACGAACTTCCGATATTGTCATTTCCGGGATACTAGGTTCTCTAACCGACACATCTGAACAGCTCGTTACTAGTGTTTTTCGCGCGCTGGGTACATCACAGCTTGTTTCTGATGTTCTTGAGACTCGAGAGGTGGGGGTTAGCAACGTGTCTGCGATGCGTGATGTGGCGCCTAGCACTGTTTCTGCATCTGATCGTGCTGCTAAACCGCGATCAATTATTGTTAAACTTAAGTCGCGAGAGATTCGTGACTTTATTCTTGGTGCTATGCGCCGCAAGCGTCGATTGACTGTCGCCGATGTTTTCTCTGGAGATGTCCCCGGGCACATTTATATTAACGAGCTACTTCCTACGGATATTTATAACTTGTTGCGTCGGACTCGTGTAAGGGCCAAACAGTTATCTTTTAAGCACGTATGGTGCAAAGATGGCCAGATCTTTGTCCGAAAAGACCATGGTCAATCTCCAATTCTTATCACTACTGAGGCTGATCTAGCCGAGCTTCAGTGACTTATTGTTGATTCTGGCCGTATTCCGTCTGCTTCACACGATTGTCTCGCGATTGCTCACTTCAATGCTAGCTCCCTTCCTGCTCATCTTGAGTCAATCCAGGCCTTTTTATCGTTTAACTTTTTTCACATTATCTCGATTTCTGAGACCTGGCTTCACTCACATATTTCCGACGATCTAGTGCGTATCCCTGGCTATTATTTGTTGCGTGTAGACAGAGAGGGTAGGGAGGGAGGCGGTGTTGCGTGTTACGTGCATGAATCATTGCGGACACGCGTTCTGGCATCGTTGCCTACCGCTTTCTCGAATGCACCCGAATATCTTATTTTCGACGTCCGTTATGGCACGCGTGAGCCTCTCTTATTCACCACCATGTACCGTAGACCGAAAGGCAAGAATTTCAGTAATTACATTGACGTGCTCACTTCATTTATGCATAGTTATAAGAACATCATTATTACGGGTGACTTGAATTCTAACCTCCTCGCATCATCATATGAATCTAATCACCTTAGAGGCATTGTCTCACAGTTGTCACTTAATATCGTCGATTCTGGGCCGACTTTTCATACTAGCTCCTCAGACTCATGGTTAGACGTTTTTATAGTCGACGACTTGGACAAGGTTTTATCTTTTAGAAAGTCTGACGCTCCTTTTATCAATGGTCACGATCTCATCGAGTTATCGTATTCATTCAAGGTCCCGTCCTTCACTAATCGCACCTTAGTTCGACGCTGCTACAAGAGATTCGACGAGGAAGCGTTCGTTCATACTCTTACTACTAAGCTCTCTACATCTTTCCCGTCTGATTTTGGTTCGACAAGCCCGAGCGAGTCTGACATTGATAACATCCTTAGCACTATTACTAACGATTTTACTGCTAGCCTTGATCTACATGCTCCTGTTCATTCTTTTCGTGTGACTCGTCCGTCAGCGCCTTGGCTTACCAACGACCTCTTAAGCCGAATTCGGCATCGCAACGGTCTCTTTAATGCTGCGCGTAGATCAGGCAACATTCTTGACTTTCACATTTACAGGCTTTACAGGAATCGTCTCACGCTTGATTTAAGGGGAGCCAGAGAGAAGTTCTATATGAATAGATTGAGCTCAGCTTCTGATCCGTCCAAGATTTGGCGTGAACTTACCAACCTTGGTTTAGTTGAATCGCCTCTTTCCTCACCTCTTGTCTTTTTTTTCACGTGATCTCCTGAATGCCCATTATTCCTCTGTCTCAAATTGCTATCCTTCCTGTTCACAATCTCAATTCTCCAATATTATCTTATCCACTATGCCTGATATACCACATTTTAGTTTCACTGAAATATCCTACGATAATCTTCGCTCCTTGATGGCTTCTTCACCTTCTGTTTCCCTTGCCTCAGGCTACGATCAATTACCTCTCTTTGCTATCGCCTTGGCCTTTTCTTATATTGGTAACCTTTTGACCTCTTTTTTCAACTGCTGTCTCAATCTGGGTTATTTCCCATCTCTCTAGAAACGCTCTATAGTGCGTCCTCTCTCTAAAGTTAGATCACCTACCTCTCCCTCTGAAACGAGACCTATAGCCAACTTGTGCGAACTTTCTAAGCTGTTTGAAAAAATCCTTCACCGCCAAATTGTTGACTTTATCAATTTGCACCATATTCTCGACGACCGTCAATCTGGTTATCGTAAGGGTTACTCCACCCAGTCTGCCCTTCTTAGACTAATTCACGATATTAAGAGTGGCGTTGACGCATGTGAGGTATTGATCCTTGTCCTCTTTGACTTCAGCAAGGCTTTTGACACTGTTTCTCATCCTTTGCTTCTGTCTAAACTGAGGAAACTAGGGTTTTCTGATCTTGCCCTCAAACTTATTTTTTCGTACCTCACTGGTCGCTCTCAGGCGGTCGTTGATCTTGTTGGTGGATTCTCCGATTGGCTATCCGTCACCTCCGGTGTGCCTCAGGGTTCAGTTTTAGGACCACTCCTCTTTTCCCTTTTCATTAATGACATCGGTGCGTCTCTTAGATTTACCCAACGCTTGATTTTCGCTGATGACACTCAGATTTACCGTAAGTGTCTCTTTGGTCAGTTGAACGTAGCTTTGCAGCTAGTGGCCCACGATGTCGGAGTCATCTCTGAATATGCTACCACAAATGGATTGTCTCTAAACCTTAAGAAATCCAAAGTATTAATATTCGGTAGCAAGCGTTACGTGGACCAAATAGATCTCCACGATTTACCTCTCATCTCTATTGGTGGTACCTCTATTCCGTTTGTCTCTCAGACTCGGAATCTAGGTGTCATTATGTGCTCCAATCTATCCTGGAATAGCCACGTTGCTCACATTTCTAAGCGTGTACACTTCACGCTGCACAAGCTCAAGTTTCACAAAAACTCCTTATCTTTGCAATTGCGTGTAAAACTCGTGTCTGCATTGATTTGGCCCCTGTTAGACTACTGCACTCTTGTTTACAATGATGTTACTGATGAGCTTAACACAAAACTGCAGAGGCTTATCAATTGCACGATTCGGTTTATCTTCAATTTGAGACGAGACGAACATATCACTCCTTACCGCCACCAATTAGGGTGGCTGTCTGTTAGAAATCGACGTCTCTATTTCCTTGGCATCGAAATGTTTAAGATACGTAATGGTATGTCTCCTAGCTACCTCTCTGAGATCTTTGTTAGAGCTGATCTCTCGATTAGACGATCGTCACGGCTAGCACTGCCTAGTACTTTCCAAATTCCTATTCACAGAACCGAGACTTACCACCAGTCCTTTCACCTAGCAGGTATTTACTTATGGAATTCGCTTCCTTCCGACGTGGTGTCGTCTTCGTCTCTAAATGAATTTAAGCTGAAGCTTAATCGCCATTTATTTACACTGGAGCTTGGTTCAGGTTGAGGTTCTACCTTGGGGCTATCTAATGTCTATGTACAGTGTAGCGTTAGTGCGTGATTGGTGTAAGTACATTTAGTCTAAGCTTACCTAGTCATTGTATATAAATCGTCGCTACTCCTACGTCTTAAATAGTTTTAAGTATCAAAGTTTTCTGCGTTTGTTGTTGGAGAGAGAGCACAACTGAATTCTGCTGATTTTTATTTCTTCAGCATTATTTCAGTTAGTAATATTGTTCACTAAATTTAGTTCTTAAGCACTTGCTGAAGTGGAAACAATATTATTACTTTTCGCAATTTAGTCATTATTATCTTCATTGTTTCCGCTTTTGCTCACTGCTTTATTATTATTATCTCATCTATTTCTGTATCTTTTTAGTTCTTACTTATTCTAATTTTTGTCCTATTTTTATTTTACTCTGGCTTACTTCATGTATATCCTTGTATTTTTCATTTTTTGCCTAAAGTCTTGACTATGGCATAATAAACAAACTCAAACTCTCTCTCTCTCTCTCTCTCTCTCTCTCTCTCTCTCTCTCTCTCTCTCTCTCTCTCTCTCTCTCTCTCTCTCTTCTGTGAGTATTGGTGATTGTCGAAATTCTTTGCTCTTACATAGGTGAATATTACTGCTGCCGCAAGCTGCCTCCGGGCATTTTTGTTGCAGATAAAAGCAGGTTTTTTGTTGCTTGTCACGCGCCTTATTTCGGTTTCTTCGGGATTTTCACTTAATTCCGAGCATTTTCGTGACAAGTACTATCTCCATCCTAACCTTATTCTCGGAATCATCGTGGAATTCTCGGTATTGCCTGTGTAAGGCGTTGGCCCCTGCTGCGCATGTGCCTGCCTTGCCGATCTTTTCTGCACTTCCTGAACTTCTTGGAGTTTTTTGTTGAGAGGCGTTGACTGCTGCTGCGCATGTGCCTGCCTTGACGATTTGCTCTTTCAACGCCTCACTTTTCTCGGGTCCGACATGTGCATGTGGTTATCTGAGTGCCGCCTGCCGTGATCTGCGTGGACTGCTTTTGTCTAGTCTGATTGGTTGCTGCGTGACACCGGCGGTGATTTTCTGGTGGTGTTTTTCTGGTGACATTACGTTGAGTGACACTGTTGCGAACCTTGCGCTTTTGTGTCTAGTTATAGTTACATAGTTTATTCTGCGATACTCATGCAGCGTGAGCGCGGGTGCATCAGGTGTGCCAAAATAATCGCCGACCAATCCGTCTCCTGTAGTGTATGCGCTAGGGAGTTTCATCCGGGTTGTGTCAAACCGTACTTAGTCACGAAGGCTGCTAGCAACTGTTGCAAATCTCAGTTGTCGAATATGCCGATTATGAGGGATGAACACCGTGTGCTTTCTCCTTCCGTTCAGGGAGATACCGCGTCTGTTATTGTCGGTGCCGCACACTCTGGTGCGAGTGTACATCTTACTTCGCAGGATACCGCGCGCGATACTTCACAAGACTCTACGAATGAGCTTTTGCGTGGGTTGATTGAGCGGATTGAGAAGTCAGATGCGAAGCTGTCTACTTTCATGGAAAAGTCAGATGCAAAGCTGTCTGCGTTTATTAATAGTCAGCAACGCACTAATAAAGAAATTAGTGACAAACTCAGTCACTTAAATCGTCTTGCTGATACGGTCGCTCAAAACAGTCAGCGTATTTCTCAATTGGAGCAGGACAATGCTAATCTAGCTCGTGAAATCGCTGACTTGAGGTCTTCTCAGTTGGCTCAATCCGTTCCGCGTACCCGAGACCAGAATGATAATAAGTTAATTATCTCAGGAGTTCCTAGTGTGCTGTCAATCACTCCTTCAGTGTTGGTCGGCAATATATTTAAAGTACTTGATATTCCTGATCTTTCGAGCCACGTTTTAAATGTGAGATCGATGGCGCGGCAGCAGGCAGCGGTTGCAGCTGCTGATGGTCCTTTGAGTCCTGTTGTTAGGAACTCGTTCGTAGTTACCCTAACTTCGGGCGCTGTTCGCGATATGGTAATAGCTAGGAAGAGAGTGAAGCGGTCTCTCAAACTGAGCGAGGTGTGTAATGGCGACCCTAATCAGATCATCTACGTAAATGAGTTGTTGTCAAAGGCCACATATGACTTGTTACAGCGGGCTAAGCGGATTGCTAAAAAGAGATCTTACAAGTATGTTTGGGTAAACAATGGTCGAATATGTGTTAGACGTGCTGATGGTGATTCTATTTTTCATATCGACAACGCCGATGATCTTGTTAAACTAAATTGACCAGTTCGACCTAATACGATAGCCACCAATAATTCTAATCGAAAGACATTTCAGTTTCATGTTGCTCAATTTAATGCAAATTCTCTTCGTGGACACATAGATTTCATTCGGTTACATTTTAGTACTAATTTTTTTCATATCATCTCAGTATCGGAAACGTGGCTCAATGCTAATGTATCGAATCAACTTGTGGCCTTGGAGGACTACTTCTTAGTTCGTCATGATAGAGTGGGACGAATGGGCGGGGGGGTAGCGTGCTATGTACATAAATCGCTTAAAGTAAAAATTATAGCTACCTCCAGCAATGTCTGTGATAATACACCGGAATATCTTCTTATAGAAGTTCGTATGCCAGACGGTGTATCGGTACTATTTGCGTCTATTTATAGAAGACCTAAAGGTCTCCTCTTTCATGACTTTGTTGAGTCACTTACAACTGTCTCACATCTCTATAAAAATATAATTATTGGCGGCGATTTAAACTGCAATCTGTTATCCGTTAATTATGAATCGAATTATTTGCGTGAACTTATGTCTAGCTTGTCCTTACACATTGTCAACTCCGAACCCACTTATCATACTGCGACCTCGGACTCATTGCTTGATGTTTTAGTTGTGGATGACGTTGATAAGATTTTATCATTCACTAAATCTCCGTGTCCTTTTATTGCTGGCCATGATCTTATTGACCTGTCTGTATCACTTAATGCCAACCCGATATCTGAGCGTTCTATTACTCGGCGTAATTACAGAGGTATCGATTGTTCTGAGTTCTCTGAGTATCTTCGATCTATCGCTGGTGTAGTGCGAACTGAGATTGATGGGGTGTTTGATGATGCCGATGTTGACAGATTCTGTGATGTGCTGTCCGGCAACCTGTTAAAGGCACTCGATTTATTTGCTCCTACTCATGTCTTGGTCATTAAGAGGCCTCCTGTGCGGTGGCTTACTAACGAAATTAAGACCAGAATTCGTACTTGCAATCTGCTTTATAAGCAGGCAAAACGATCTAACAGTCTACTTGGCCACGCCACCTACAGAGCCTTTCGTAATCGGCTCAATACAGATATCAAACTTGCCAAAAGTGAGTTTCATTTAAATTCTCTTAAAAACATCACTGATCCAGCTAAACTCTGGCGTGAACTTACTTATCTCGGTCTTGTAAAGTCAACTCTTGTGTCTCCTCTACATTTTTTTACACCTAATCAATTGAATTCATTTTATGTTTCTGTTTCTGATGCTCAGTTGCCGTGCTCTTATCTTGATTTTATTTCTGCCATTGATCAGGTTGCTCGTCCATCTCATCGTCCTGAGTTTGTTTTCTCTGCTGTAACACCTGATATAGTCTTTAAACTCATTTCTACAAGACCACTTCACTCTTATGCGTCTGGGTCTGATGGCATACCCCTTTATATTTTGCGCATTGCATGGCCTACGATTTCATCATGTCTAACGGCTTTATTCAACCGCTCATTGGAGACTTCTTCGTTTCCATCTCAGTGGAAACGTGCTTTGATTCGCCCGCTATCGAAGATTCGCACTCCTGTGTCTCCGTCTGACACGCGGCCGATCGCAAACTTGCCTGAACTGTCTAAGATTCTCAAGAGAATTGTTGCTAAACAGATCACCGATTATATAAATGAGCATAATCTCCTGGATCCTAGACAGTCTGCTTATCGATCTGGTCATAATACTCAGTCTGCTCTTTTGCGTGTTTGCGATGACATCAGAGAAGCGATCGAGATTGGTAATATTGTAATCATGATTTTGTTTGACTTTAGTAAAGCATTTGATATTGTTCCACATCTTCGATTACTTATTAAGCTCAAGGAACTTGGTTTCTCTGATGCCGTGATTACGTGGATTTTTTGGTACTTAACTGGTCGCTCTCAAGCTGTGGTTGATGATGCGGGGAATGTTTCGGAGTGGCTATCTACGTCACAGGGTGTGCCTCAGGGTTCTGTACTTGGCCCTTTGTTGTTTTCTCTTTTCATCAATGATATTAGCAAAGTCTTATCCTACTCTAACCATATGCTTTTTGCTGATGATAAGCAGATATATTTCTCTTGTCCACCAGCTGACGTTCTTCATGGACTTGAGTTAATCTCTAGAGACGCGCGGGCCATCTTTGAATACGCTAATGTCAATGGTCTTAAACTCAATCTTGCCAAGTCCAAGGCTATTATATTTGCCAGTCGGGCTCATGTGAATAATATAGATATTACCCTTCTACCACCGATCATTGTCGGCCGGACGTCTCTGCCTTTTGTGAGTGATGTGAGAAATCTGGGGGTTATTTTAATGTCTAACCTCTCATGGAAAAAGCATGTCTTGCATATATCGCAAGGGGTTCATCACGCTCTTTATAAGCTCAAGTTTAACAAGAACTCTCTCTCCACTACGCTTAGAATCAAACTTGTTAATACTCTTATCTTACCGCATATTGATTATTGTTGTCTTGTTTACCACAACTTGAGTAATGAACTGAACATCAAATTACAGAGACTCGTTAACTGTTGTATCAGATTCATTTTTAATCTGAGGCGTGATGAGCATGTCACTCCGTTTAGGCGTCGTTTGGGATGGCTTTCGGTCGAGAATAGAAGGCTTTATTTTCTCGGCTGCCAAACTTATCGCATTCTGCATATGTGTTCTCCTTCTTACCTAAGGAACTCTTCATTCCTCTTGATCCAAATTTGAGGAGATCTGACCGTTTGGCCTCATCATCATCATCACATACTTTTCACATTCCTCTCCATAGAACAACTACCTACCGAAACTCCTTCCGACTATCTGCAATTTATTTTTGGCACTCTCTTCCCGATGGCATTACATCGGCGTCTTCACTAGCCATTTTTAAAAACCTTCTCCGCTCGCATCTGATTGCATCTGAGTCAGACTGATGATGCCGCTGCCTTAATGCATCGTGTTCATACTGTATGATTCATCTAACTTTAGCATTAGTCTAAGTTTATTGTAATATTATGGTATATCTCCTTTCATTTTTGTTTTTAGTTCTTAAGTTAGTATTAAGATTTATTAATGTTAGAAACTAGTCAATGTTTTTTGCAATATTGTAGTATATCTCCTGTTATTATTTTATATAGTTTACATTTCTTCATTTTTATAATTTTTGCTATGTTACACTATATTTGATACGTATGCTGTTACATCGTTTGTTGCATTGGGTTATGTTCCAATCCTATCTGCTGGATGTTACCGCTAATTTCAATGTTTGAGAGCATTTACTCTTCAGCTTTAACTACTATACTGTTGTAACTGCTTTAACATTGTAATTGCTATAATCTGTAACTGCCTTAATACCTTTTTGCCCTTTAGCGTTTGCTTGGGCATATAAATATATCAATCAATTAATCAATCAATCATCAATCATCAATCAATCATCAATCATCAATCATCTCTCTCCTCTCTCCATCTCTCATCTCCTCACACCGCGTCCCTCTCCCTCCCTCTCCCCTCCCTCTCCTCTCCCCTCCCCTCTCCCTCTCACCTCTCACTCTCCCTCTTCCTCTCCCTCTCCCTCTCCCTCTCCCTCTCCCCTCTCCCTCTCCCTCTCCCTCTCCTCTCCTCTCCTCTCCCTCGCCCTCCTCCCTCTCCCTCTCCTCTCCCTCTCCCTCCCCTCTCCCCTCCTCCCTCTCCCTCTCCCTCTCCCTCTCCTCTCCCTCTCCCCTCTCCCTACTCCTACTCCCTCTTCCCTCTTCCTCTCCCTCTCCTCTCCCTCTCCTCTTCCCCTCTCCCGTCTCCTCCTCCCTCTCAACCCTCTCCCTCTCCCTCTCTCTCTCTCTCTCTCTCTCTCTCTCTCTCTCTCTCTCTCTCTCTGTAAGTAGGAATACATCGTACGTTGCATTGCTCCTGATAAAGGGCTTTAGCTGCAGTAATCTTCCCTTCGGGGGTTTTTATTTCAGTGTATCCCTGTTCTTGGGTTAACTCTGCTAAAGTATGAGTAAATAACTCCGTTTTTGATCGAAGAATTTGGTCAAGCGGAAAGGATATATATGGGCTAACCTCAAAATCAAGTGTGCTCACTCCATGCGGCAATGAGTCGAGTCGATGATGGAGGATGTGGCGGTGCGGGGAAGGAGACGGATGCAAGAGAATGCGCTAAGTGCCATAGAGCTGTGAGCAGTCCAGTAATATGTGATGTGTGCGATATGGCGTATCATCCTGGATGTGCGAAAGAAAAGAAGATTTTTTAATGCAGCCGGCGAGTTGATATGCTGTAGGAGTGGAATTGGAAGTGGTCAAAGTAGAGGAGCAAGGTCAGGTTCTCTTCTCAACAAAGGAAATAAGAAAGAAGAGGAGTCAAAGCAAGAGAAAAGTAATAGAGGGTACAATAAGGAGGATAGAAGTGGAAAGGAAAATAATGATATCAATCAGAAACTTGATGGAATGGTAAAAATGCTTGCACGGATTAATGAGAAGCAGATCTCTGAAGAACGTATCAAGGGATGGATCCGAGAGGTTATGAAGGATGAACTTAATGAATTAATAAGAGAAAATGCTAAGTTAGTAAACGAGATAAAAATGTTAAGACAGGAAAGATTAAGCACAGAAAAACATAAGTCAGGTTATGTAAGCTACGCAGAGAAAGTAAGGAATGTACGGAGTGATGAAGTAATAATAGTGAAACCTTTAGTTGAACAACAATGTGAAGAAACAAAGAAAGATATTAAAAAACATGTAGATGTTGCAAAATTAGGAATTAGTGTTAATAAGGTTAAGAAAGGGAATAATGGATCAATTATTATTGGATGTGAAAAAAGCAAAGATAAGGATTGTTTAAAACAGAATATAGAGAAAGTAGTAGGAAAACAATATAAGATTGAAGTGCCGTCATTAAAAAAGCCAAAATTAAGGATAGTTGGAATAGATAAGAATGATTGTAAAAAAGACGACGAAAGTTTGATAAATATAATTGTAAGGCAAAACGAAGATAAATTAGGAATGCAAGGGAGGGATTCAGAATTAAGAATATTACGTAGGATAAATAACGTAAAATATGGAGATATGTCGATTATAGTTGAAACTAGCGCTAGTTGGTATGAGGCAATATTGAAAACAGAAAGATTAAACATTAATTGGAATAAATGTAGAGTTACTGAATTTGTAGGGGTGCTGAGATGTTATAAATGCTGGGGGTTCTGGCATATGGCGAAAGAGTGCAGGAAAGAAGAAACGTGTTTACACTGTGCTGGGAGCCACAGATCAGAGAGATGTGTGATGAAGGATAAAATAAATGAAATTAAATGCGTTAATTGTATAGCAAGAAATGGGTTCATCAAGGAAGGTAAACTAGATATTAGTCACAGAGCTACGGATAAATGTTGTCCATGTTATGTGGGTGCTCTTGAAAAGGAGAGGCAGAAAACGAAATACGAAAGCGAGTATTGACAACAGTGTAATGTAGTAGATCAGACAAATAAAGGTATAATGAATAGTTTAATAGTATTAAATATACAAGGTTTATTACGACATTATGAAGAAATAGTACATTTTATAATTGAAGAGAAGCCTAGTATATGTTGTCTGACTGAAACACATATAGGAAGTGAGGTGGAGAGCAGTGAAATTGAAATACCTGGATATAATATAGTGAGATGTAACTCTAAGTCAAAAAGAACTGGAGGGGTTATAATATATCTTAAAAGGTATATTAAGTATGAAATAATGGACAATAGGGAATGTGAATTGAATCTGTGGACGGTTACATTAAACTGTATTATTGGTAATGTTAAGAAGTGTATTACGACCGTGTACCACTCACCCGGGGCTAGTGATGCGGACTTTTTGAGGCTCCTTGAGGAGTTATGCGATAAAATGATCTCACGATATAGTATGATAGTAGGCGACTTTAATATTGATTTAATGAGGGAGAGTGTGTACAAAAAACGAATAAATGAAATCATGCAGGGACTAGGATATAAGCAATATGTAAAGGAACCAACAAGAATTACTCAAACATCGCGAACGCTAATAGATCATGTTTATGCTAATGAGGAGGTAATGTGTGAGGTGGTACATACGCCGAGAATAACTGATCATGCCATAATATGTGTTCAAGTTAAAGGAAACAAAGAAATAATAGGAAATACGGTTATTAGTAAAAGGAACATTAATAAAATCGATGTAGAGGCGTTTAGTTATTTATTACGTAATGCGAGAAGAGACTATAAACATAGTAATATGACAATATGTGATATTGATGTTAAGGCAGACTGGCTAGTACGTGTAATAAGTGATGCGGTTAATGAGTTGGCGCCGATAGAAGAAAAAGTTGTACAGATAAAATGGTTGCACAATAAATGGTTTAATGGAGACATATTGGAAGCAATTAAAGAGAGGGATAAGAAATATAAAGAGGCTATTGAGTGTAGGAATCCAGAGGTGTGGACGGATTTTAAAAGATGTAGAAACAGAGTCGTTAAACTAATCAGAGATAGAAAAACGGAATATTTGTTAGATCAAGTTGACACATTTAAAGGCGACTCATATAAATTATGGAAAGCAGTTAAGACTAATATATTGAAATCTAGTAAAAATACTGAATATGGAGTAGGTATACTGATAGACGGAATAAGATATGAGAATGACTTAGAGATAGCTAATAAACTAAATAAATATTTTATTGAAAGTATTGATGAAATTGTTGAAAGTATAGAAATAGGGGATGAAAAGTTCTGTGACTACTTAGGTAATAAGGGAGAAAGTGTGATGGAGAGTTTTGAGGAAGTAACAAATGACGAATTAACAAAGATAGTTAGAAAGTTAAAACGTAAAAGTGGGACGGATGAGGGCATTAGTACGATAGTTTTACAATGGGCATATGAAACAATGAATGGAATATTTTTGGAGGTTTGCAATATGTCTCTAGCCAAAGGGGTCTTTCCGTCGGAGTGGAAATGTTCTACTGTTGTACCGATACCTAAAGTAACAGGATCAAATGATGCGAAAAATTTGCGACCGATTAATATGTTGCCAATGTACGAGAAGGTATTAGAAATCGTAGTAAAATCGCGATTAGATAAATTCTGTGAGGAGCACAATATTATTACCGATTGCCAATCGGGCTTTAGAAATAGCTACTCGTGTGAAACTGCATTACAAAGTGTAATATCTGAGTGGAAGTTGGCAATAAGTAAAGGTAATAAGATTGGAGTTGCTTTTCTGGATTATCGTAGAGCTTTTGAGACAATAGATAGAAAGATATTAATTACTAAATTGGAATTTCTTGGATTTGAAGGAACGGTTATCTCTTGGTTACAAGATTATGTGAATAATAGAGTACAAAAGGTAAAATATAAGAATGTAATGTCTGAAGCAAGGAAAGTAAAAAATGGAGTACCACAGGGATCAGTCCTTGGGCCTCTATTGTTTATATTATATATCAATGATATTGTAAATTTTGTAACGGCCTGTCTTTGTCATCGAACGCGGACTAGCTCGCCGGACCACGAGTTCGACAGAAGGCCCAGAGACAATGATCCGGTCTTACAGCACACTGGAGAGAGTTTATTCAATATGGTACAGGTACAACGCGATATATACAGAGAACGGTAGTGCGGGTGCACTCGGCGCGGTTTTTCGGGACGGACGCGGTATTACAAGCAGGACGCGGTATATACAGTCGGACGGCAGTGCTTATGCACTCGGCGCGGTGTTTTACGGGACGGACGTGGTATTACAAGCAGGACGCGGTATGTACAGTCGGACGGCAGTGCTTACGCACTCGGCGCGGTGTTTTACGGGACGGACGCGGTATTACAAGCAGGACGCGGTATATACAGTCGGACGGCAGTGCTTGTGCACTCGGCGCGGTGTTTTACGGGACGGACGCGGTATTACAAGCAGGACGCGGTATATACAGTCGGACGGCAGTGCTTATGCACTCGGCGCGGTGTTTTACGGGACGGACTCGGTATTAACGGAACGCGGTATATTACAACGGAATTTCTATGCGGTCATAGGACGCGGCCTATCAGGATCACGCAGGCTATGGATCTGGAGCCCTGCGGCTGGTGGCAACGAGAGCCCTCGTTGCGAGGCCGAGCGTGCTCGACCCCGCGTAGCCGTGCCGTCAGGAGTTCGTAGGTAGGAGATCGGGGACACCCGAGAGCACTCGGTCGAGACTCGGAGCTCCGAACCTCGTTGGTGTGTCGCCTAGGAAATCGGTCGGGTCGGCTTCGCCAGGAACAGCGGAATGCTGGAGTGGAGACGAAGTCGTCTTTTCTCGCCGGAGCGTCGGCTTATATACCCCGGTTCGGCGGGCCCGATAGGAGGGAGGCCGTTCGTCAGGCGGGTCGCGTGGGGGTACGCTGACGCGCTCGCGTCCTCGGTGCGGCTTCGGCTTTCTTCGGCGTCTCTCGGCGCCGCGCGGAGGAAGGCCCCGATGCCGCGTTTTAATCGGTCAGGCGGCATCCGGCGGGTGATGATCAGGAACGATGCCTTGACAGGGTGAATCGTTACAATTTAATGATTCTTGGATGCAAAATTAGAATGTTTGCAGATGATACTATTGTATACTTTGAAAACTTAAGAATAGATGTTATTGAATATGTAATTAACAAGCAACTGGAGAAAATATATGGTTGGTTATGTGCAAATAAATTGAAATTGAACGGGGAAAAGAGCAAGTTCATGTTACTAAGAAGTGGTAGATGCGATGAAAATACGGAGTGTGATATAAGAATTGCGAACGTAAGATTGGAGCAAGTAAATGAATACAAATATTTAGGTGTAATGGTAGATGAGGTATTGTCATTTGAGAAACATGTGCAATATGTTATTAAAAAGATGAGTGCTAAGACACAATTTATTAGGAGAGTGGGGGTCGACCTATCATTATATGTAAGAAGCGTATTGTTCAAGGCAATTGTGGCACCACATATAGAATATTGCTCAACAGTATTTATAGGTTTGAGTAGGGTACAATTAGAGAAGTTGCAAGTTTGTCAAAATAGGGCAATTAGGACCGTACTTAAATGTTCGATATATACCTCATGCGATGAAATGAGGAGTGTCTTAGGAATTATGAGCGTAGAAAAGAGAATTAAGTATAATGTATGTATATTTGTGTATAAACTAGCTAATGGATTGTTACCGAGTGGGTTGTGTAATAAGATTAAGAAGGTAGGAGAGCGACATAAGTACAAAACGAGGCAAGTAAACCAATTACAAGTACAATTTAGAAAAACGCGAACAGGACAAAAAGATTTGTTTTATGATGGTATAAGGATTTATAATGAGTTGCCTGAAGAAATAAGAAACATTGATAATAATGTGAGCGAATTTAAAAGAAGATTGAAAAGTAAATTGACTTAAATGGTGTATTGTGTGCATTGTATGATAGCTAAAAGCTAATAAATGTATTCATTCATTCATTCATTCATTCTCTCTCTCTCTCTCTCTCTCTCTCTCTCTCTCTCTCTCTCTCTCTCTCTCTCTCATTACATATATATTATACATATATCGATATATTAAAATACAATTGTTTTTTTTGCAGAAATGAAATAATTGTTCACGAAACAGATCAAAATAAAGAAACATTACTGAGGCTATTGAAAAAAGCAGAAGAAGAAAAAAATAAGCTTTTAGAGGAACGACAAGAACTTATTGGAAAAAATCAACAATTAAGTTTACATATTAAAGAATTAGAAACAAATTTCGTGCAAAAGTCGAATACCATTGATCAAATGGCATTTGATAAACAAAAACAGGTGGAAGAAATGGTTAATAAAGTTTTGCGAAAAGTATTTACTGTTGGACAAATTAAAATATTAATGTCGCAAAATGAGAATGTTCGGATTCGATGGACGCCAGAGGATATTACATCTGCTATAGCGTTACGATCGCTAAGTCCAAAGGCATACCGATATTTACGAGACGTAAAAAAAATTCCACTACCGTGTTTAACAACTCTACATAAGTGGTGTTCATCTTTCAACATTCCACCCGGAATTTTGAAAGATGTCCTTAAGATAATGAAAGAACAAGGACAGAATTTCAGTATAGAACAAAGATTAATTGTATTAACATTTGATGAATTGTATATATCAAATAAAGTAGACTTGGATCGCAAAGAACAAAAAATTTATGGGTCACATAAAACATGTCAATTCGTAATGGTCCGAGGGCTATTCGATAAATAGAAACAGCCGATATACTATGACTTTGATAAGTCAATGTCTGCAGATACTTTGCTGACAGTGATAAAAAGTCTTTACGAAATAAATTATATAGTTGTAGCTGTAACGTGCGACATGAGACCTACAAATATAAAATTATGGAACGAATTGAACGTTGGAATAAATATTTCAACACATTCCGGAAAAATAAATGTAAAACAAGACATCAAGAAATTAAATTATATTGCACATCCAGCTGATAACAGTTTGAAAATATATTTTTATGCAGATGTTCCTCACTTGTTGAAATTGGCCGGAAACAACTTATTTGACTCTGGTTTTAAAGTGCAAGGAAAATTATTGAACAAGAGCTGTTTGGAGGAGTTACTGGCAATTAATGCTGGAGATTTGAAAATAGCTCACAAGTTAAGCAGAGCACACCTGGATGTCCGAGGATCACAGAGGCAAAACGTTAGAATGGCAGCACAAATCTTTTCAAATAAAAATGCGTCAGCAATTCAGTGGTGCGGAGAGAAAAAATTACTTGCTAGTAATTATTGGGAAGAAACTGCTAATATGCTGAAATTATTCAATGATTGGTTCGATATTTTCAACAGCAAACTGAAATATGGTCATAATGGCTCGCATGCACACGGAGTAAATTTAGAAGAGCAGAATAAAATAATTGATAACATGAATCAATTTGTAGCAGAAATGCGAGTTGGAGAAAGGTTAACATTACTACAATTCCAAAAAGGAATTTTAATATCGAACAAATCTCTAGTCGAAATGTTTCTATATCTTAAAGAAAAATATTCATCTGAGGCGTTCCAAATGGAATATCTGTTCACGAACCGATTAAATCAAGACGTACTGGAAAATTTATTTTCTTATTTGAGAATGATGGGTGGAGGAAACGATCATCCGTCACCTGTAGAATTAAAAAATCGATTAAAGTGGTACATACTAGGGAAACATTCCGGATATTCTATTTCACCAGGCGAAAATACTGCGGGAGATAACAGTTCCACAATTCTTAGTAATATGGAAGATACGAGTAATGAAGTGTATGAACCATCATGTTCACTTGGTATATCAGTAAATGATGAAGTCTTTGACAATGAAGAAAAAGAAGAAGAAATGCTTATGTAAATGTCTGAAGAAGAGGAAATAGAAAATGAAATTGAAGAAATATTAATGGAAAAAGATAATGATATAGAACAGAGAGAGGCAGAAAACAGTGAAGGTAAAAAAATTGAAATATTTATCTTTATTAATTTGTTATTTCTATTTTCTACAACCGATAGGTAAGCTGACAGTTAAATTATATGTCTGTCTACAAATGTACAATATTTATCTCTATTTGGTTTAGTATACAATTGTTGGTAGTGTGCAAACCTACGTATGTTGGTAGTGTGTAGACCTACGTATTATATGTACCGCATGGTCAGCTCTGCCCTTCCGGCACGCGACTCGCACGCATGTAAGTTCCGCAAGCAAGACAGAACATATAAAGTGCCCGATAGCAAAGGATCTCAAGCGTGTTAATCAAACACTCAATACCTCCGCCATCCATCCCAACTCACATTCCAACAGGTTATGGGCCCAGGCGCGGCATAGAACGTGAGTGAAATAAAGCGAAAGGAGATCGAGGCGAGGTATAGGTTAGAACGGCACGAGGCGGTTATCCGACGATGACGCACATGGATCGAGCTCCTCACGAAGGAGAACTACGACACGTGGCGGTTGCAAGTAGAAGCCCTACTGACGAAGCACGATACGTGGGAGTACGTCAGCGGAGAGAAACCGCGTCCGCAGGTAGCGGAAGGAGATCGCTCAGGTGAGGCGGCCTTGAAGGCGTGGAAAGCCGACGACAAAAAGGCCAAGTCGGATCTTATTTTGTCCATAAGCCCCCCGGAACTTTCAAACGTGAAACATTGCGAGACGTCGCGAGATATATGGCTCAAACTGGAGTCGATATATGCGTCAAAGGGCCCTGCCAGAAAGGCGACGCTGTTCAAGCAATTGGGGTGCCAAAAGATGCAGGAAGGCGACGATGTCCGCGAGCACGTGGCAAGATTCTTCGAGGCAGTCGACAAACTAGCCGCCATGGATTTCGAGATCCACGAAGAACTACAAGGATTCTTACTTTTGAACAGTCTGCCGGATAGCTTCGAAAATTTCCGTTGCGCGATTGAATCCAGAGACGAACTGCCTAGGATAGACGTCCTGAAGGTCAAGATCATCGAGGAAAGCGATACACGGAGTCAAAAACAGAAAGAGACCGAGGCTGGAGCGCTGATGGCGAGCCGAACACCACGGAAACGCATACCCAAGGGGACACATACACGGAACGCGCCCGACGACAAAAAGGCGGTAGAAAGTAAACCAAAATTTAGATGTTTCAGATGCCAGAAAATCGGACACAGAGCGATCGAATGTCGATGGAAAGGAGGTCCGTCGAACGAATCGGCCAGACTCGAGGAAGAGATCTACTACATACAAGAAGAGACCGTTCAAGAGGCCAGACAAACGCAAGATGGACGGACAGCAACGAAGTGGTGCCTCGACAGTGGAAGCACATCCCACGTGTGCAGAGATAATGAAAGGTTCGAAGTCACTGAACGCAGCACAACGAGACTGAACCTGGCGAATAACTCGACGACAGAGGTCCGAGCCAAGGGCGAGGTAAAGCTGCTAGTTACCAACGGCGAACAAAGCAGGTCGGTAACCCTCCAAAATGTCCTTGTTAACGATCTGAGAACTAACCTCATGTCCGTTTCAAAAATAACAGATAAAGATAGAAAAGTGATATTCACTAAAACGGGCGCGGTCGTGAAAGACTCTAACGGCGAGACAAAGATGGTGGCTGACCGCGTGGGAGACTTGTATTACATCCGCGAGCCAGCGCAGCCACAACTCGCGGGAGTCACGAAGGACTAAAGCTGTGGCACCGTCGATTAGGACACCTGAACGCCAGAGATGTCAAGCAGATAGCTAAAAACGAAAGGCAGAGCGGCGTGAAGGTGAACAGTGGCGAAACCCTACAACAATGCGTCGTGTGCTCACGCGGAAAGATGGCAGCCAAACCGTTTAACTCCAGAGAGGAGAGGTGCAAGGAAAAACTCGGCATCGTACATTCAGACATATGCGGACCCATGAGGGTGAGATCAGCGGGAGGGGCGAGATATTTCGTCACCTTCATAGACGACTACAGTGGTTGGTGCGAGGTATACTTCCTAAAAGGCAAAGACGAAGTCTTTCGTAAGTTCAAAGAGTTCAAACAACTCGTAGAGACTCAAACCGGCCACAGAGTGAAGCACCTTCAAACAGACAATGGCCGAGAATACTGCTCAAGAGAGTTCGAAAAATTCTTGAAAGAAGAAGGCATACAGAGAAGACTGACGGTCCCACACACACCCGAACAAAACGGCGTGGCCGAGAGACGAAACAGGACACTCGTGGAAATGTCAAGGTGCCTTATAATAGATTCCGAGATGCCACCCTACTTTTGGGCAGAGGCAGTAGCCACGGCAAATTATATTAGAAACAGAAGCCCGAGTAGAAGCTTAGGGGGACATAGCCCGTACGAGCTCTGGCACGAGAGGATACCGAATCTTAGCCACCTAAGAGTCTTCGGCGCGAGAGGATTCGTGCTGAACAAGACGCCCGGAAAGGGAAAGTTCGACGAACGATCAACGGAGGGACGCCTCGTAGGTTATGCGCAACAAGCCAAGGCATACCGAATATGGCAGAAGCACTCGAGGAAAATCATAGTAGCGAGGGATGTCACATTCGACGAGACGGTCCCCGACAAAGGACAGAAATCAACCGAAAGAGAGATCGAAGAGCCAAACAATCGAAGAAGCCCGAAGTACAAAGATCACCACCGTGAGGAGAAAAAGCCAACGGCAACGGAGAGTGAAGGAGACCCCGACAAGAGATGGGCTGAGATAGAACGCAGCCCTGTCGAGAACGTACCGAAGAGAGGACCCGGGCGACCGAGAATCGTACGCCTCGGAAGTCGAGGACGGCCCAAGAAACACTACCATCCGCACAAACCACGAACTCGAAGTACAGCAGCCAACAGCGAGAACGAGGAAGAGAGCGACTCGTCGGTTCGCAGCGATGAAAGTGATAAGAGGGGCCACCCGAACACCGAAGGCGGCGAGAGAGGAAAAGCAAGAGACATTGAGACGCACAGCGAGGGATGCACGGAAGATTCGGGAGACTACGTTTTCGATGACGAAGCGAACGACAGCGCAGCACCCATGTGCAACATTGCCGAAGAGATAACATACGCAACTGACATCGACGTCGAGGCGGCCGTGAACGGCCCAGACGCTGAGGAATGGCGGAAAGGTGCGATTGTATCTCTTCCATCGTGGAAGAGATACAATCGCATCTGGAACACGACACATGGAAGATGGCAAGGAGACCCATCGACCGAAATGTTATCGGATCGAAGACAGTTCTAAAGAATAAGCACAGAGCGGACGGATCGCTGGAACGACGGAAGGCAAGAATCGTTGCGAAAGGATTTACCCAACGCCCAGGATTCGATTTCACCGAAACATTCGCGCCGGTGGCCCGGCTGGAATCGGTGAGACTAGCAATGTCGCTAGCCGCTAAATTGAACATGAAAGTCTTCCAAATAGACATAACGACAGCCTACTTGCATGGCACAATAGAGGAAGAACTCTACATGGAACCGCCAGAGAGGCTAGAAGAGGCCTTGCAGGACATTATTAAGAGGAACAAAGACCTCAAGAATAAGGCGAAGAAAATGCTAAAAGCATTGAAAGCTGGAAATCAGGTATGCCGCCTGCTGAAGGCAATATACGGACTTCGACAATCAGGAAGACGCTGGCACAAAAAACTGAACAAGATATTGAAGGACCAGGGACTAAATCCCACAAATGCGGACCCCTGCGTATTTTCGTCGAGAAGAGGGAAGGACCTAATGATCCTTCTCGTTTACGTAGATGACATACTGCTTGTGTCAAATAATGAATCCTGGGTCGAAGAAATCAAACGAGGATTGAAGAAGGAACTGAAAATCAAGGACTTAGGCCTCGCTCACTACTGTCTGGGGATCGAAATCAGCCAAGGAAAAGGAAAAATCACTCTATCACAGAAACGATACATCAGCGAACTTCTACGGAAGTATGGAATGGACGAGTGCAACGGACTAACCATCCCGTCCACCCCAGACTTGAAGAAGATGCAGGCGAGGCAAGAAGGAGAAGACCGAGAGAAAGCTAGACGATACAGGGAGTTAGTAGGCTCCCTATTATACCTAGCCGTAGCCACCCGGCCTGACATAGCGCACACCGTCTGCGTCTTAGCGCAGTATAACGACAAGTCAAGCAATCAGCACTGGGGGGCAGCTAAACGGGTGTTAAGATATCTGCGACACACAATTAATTACTCTTTAGTTTTCAGCGAGCCCACCGACGGCGATTTGACTGGTTTCGTAGACGCAGACTGGGGGAACTATCCGGGTGACCGGCGGTCGTATACAGGCTACGCTTTCCTCATGAGCGGAGCGGTTATCAGTTGGAGATCGCAGAAACAGCGATGTTTCTGCGAGGATTCCTACGAGAACTAGGATTCAGCCAGGAAACGAGCACGACCCTTCGCTGCGACAACCGCGGAGCCAAAATGCTGGCGGAGGACCAGACGTTTCACCCGAGGACGAAACATATAGACATTAGACACCACTACATTAGAGACGTGATAAAACAGGGGAACATTCGCCTAGTACACGTGCCGACCGAACAAATGTACGCGGACGTATTAACGAAATCACTATCAGCATCTAAGCATTATGAATGTATCAGCAAGCTAGGCCTAAAAGAAAGTTAAACATTCCACGTCCGGTTTGAGGAGGGGTGTTGGTAGTGTGCAAACCTACGTATGTTGGTAGTGTGTAGACCTACGTATCATATGTACCGCATGGTCAGCTCTGCCCTTCCGGCACGCGACTCGCACGCATGTAAGTTCCGCAAGCAAGACAGAACATATAAAGTGCCCGATAGCAAAGGATCTCAAGCGTGTTAATCAAACACTCAATACCTCCGCCATCCATCCCAACTCACATTCCAACAACAATTAACATTTTATTGTATTGTTAAATTATGTTTCTAATTTTCTATTTGTTCATGTCGGTACTTTCTATTATTATTTCATTTTCAGCAATAAACTTAAGTAGTTACGAACCTACTTTACAAGAATTAGAATTATTACAAAATTTTGAACAAATAACAGCAAATGAAATAATAGAACAAAATGCTTTATTGTACATTGCTGGTTATGTTGCACACCGTTTTCGGAATTCGTATAGCACTTTGGGTTCCCCTACTAAGGCATTTTCTCATATGCCGCCTGATTGGCTTTCTTTTGTATCCCGAGGAAACTGCATGTATCCTAGTCCAGAATTTCAAAGAGCAGCAGAAATTATGAATATTGAATTCGTGCAATTTCACGGCAATTTCTTTAATAAAGAAAAATATATATTTGATAAGTTAACAGACATAGTATGTAAAAAAATTGGCAATAGTTTTCCCAGAAAAGTAATTGCATGCCTTGTACGTACTCGAACATATATTCGATTAAGAGTAATAAATAAGGAAATTGCCGACAGTAATTTGATTAAAAAGAGAGGCAAAAAGACATATAAAATATGCAATAAGAAAAATATTATTAATATGCAATAGACGCTATAATATAGGAAAAATATATTTTATAGATTCTCAGGTACCAACTATTAATTTTGAAATCTATATGCATAATTTATGCTGAGTCAAGAAAAAAAATTGATATATAATATAAAAAATAACTTATAACTTGACCCAGGTAAAATTATGGATTATAATCATTTATCTGTTTCTGAACAATACGTATGCTAATAAGAAAATATGAGATTAGGAGAAAACTGGCAGTAGTATAGAATAATACGTATTGTTCTCAATTAAAAATTCTGACGCTTATATTTATTGATTTTATTTTCTAGGATATCATGCCATACGTGTTATTGGAACAAGGCAATTGAATTATCTCCACTCCAAAAAGAGAAGTTTGAACCACTAAAACAATTAATACATTTCGTTTATTTATTTCCTTTAGTAAAGTAATATGTTTACTATATGTATATATAAAATAAGAATATATATATAATATATTTCTAAAAATAGACAATAATTTTTCTTATTGCGAGAATCATTTTTTACTCATTTTTTATTATTTCAGGTTTTTATTATTTATATATTGTACTTTATTGCAAATCTTAATTTTACATTTATTTTATTCATGTCATTAAATTTCATTTATGTCATGTCATTAATTTTGTATTCAAATTTCGCGGGTGCATTTGGACCCAAATGTCATTGGTTGTTCCATCAAGCCACCGCCATTATGCGCAATGTTTTACCTGTCTTATTACACCATGCGTCGGATTATGGTCTGTCGGTTATCCTCTCTCACAAGTATAAAGATGGGCTAGATCGTTCAATTGCATTTGCATCAAAAAAGATCCCTGCTAAAGAGAATAGCAGAGCAATAATAGATAAAGAAGCAGGTGCCATAGTATTCGGTTTCAAACGATTTTACGATTATATCTTTGGTAGAGAGATTACGCTGCGCACGGACCATAAGCCGCTGCAATACATATTCGGACCGAAAGCAGGTATTCCGCTTACCGCAGCTAATCGACTGCAAAGATGATCTTATTTTTTGTCAGGCTTTAGATATAACATTGAATATATTAAATCTGAGCAAAATGGTAATTGCGATGCGCTATCACGGTTACCGATAGAGGACGAAACGGACGTTTTCAATTCTGACTTCACACCATTGTATTATATAAAAGAAGGCATTTCGGTCCTAGATTATAAGGCAGTCGCGTCTGAAGTTGAAAAAGATGAATTATTAAAGAAAATAAAAAACATGATTAACGGATGGCCAGCGAACACAAACGTATTATCTCAAGCTGAAAGAAATTTTTACAATAAACGAATTGATTTATCATTAGATGACGGTTGTTTATTGTGGAGTCACCGACTAATTATTCCAGAGTCGTTAAAAGCAGACGTATTAAACGAATTGCATCAATCGCACCTAGGCATTGTTAAAATAAAAATGCTCGCAAGATCATACGTTTGGTGGCCGAACATAGATGCGGATATAGAGGCTTTGGTCAATACGTGTATGACCTGTCTCCAAGAACGAAAAGCACCACCACGTGCACAACTAACTCCGTGGCCATGGCCTGATAAGGCATGGAGTAGAATATATCTAGACTTTTTAGGACCATTTCACGGTCATATGTTTTTAGTAGTCGTAGAGGTAAATATGCAGAATAGTGGCCTCCTCACCGATTTCGTTCAACTTAGGCTTAAACGACACGTTTTCGCGTGAAACGACCGAATCTGGCAGAAAAAAGCGTCGCTCTGCCCCGCGACGCGAGATATTAATCGTTAAAGTTGACAGGAATCAGGTTATGATTCCTGTCATACCGATGAGCCGTAGCGACTATGAACATGCCCTGTGGCCATATGCGCATGCTCAGTGGTCGCACGCGCATGCAAAAGTGCGCCAATTTTAAATATGATAACTGGTCAATCGTGCGGAATAACTAAGCGTCTTGATTCAAGCAGTTAGGTATCACGAACATCAAAGTACATGCGTGGGCGGGGGGGGCTTCGCCCCCCCTGCCCCCCCCCCCCATTGTGTGAGTAAACCTAGGAGTGTGGGCGGGGGGCTCTGCCCCCCCGCACCCCCCCGGGCACTGGGCGGTGTGGGTTGGGTTGATGGGTGGGCAGGGGAGGGCTTCGCCCCCCCCCCCGCACCCCCCCATTGTGTGAGTAAACCTAGGAGTGTGGGCGGGGGGCTTCGCCCCCCCGCACCTCCCCATGCACATGAACCTCGCTTTGTAATAATTTATAAGTGCATGAGGCTCACGTGCATGGGGAGGTGCGGGGGGGCGAAGCCCCCCCGCCCACACTCCTAGGTTTACTCACACAATGGGGGGGGGGCAGGGGGGGAGAAGCCCCCCCCTGCCCACCCATCAACCCAACCCACACCGCCCAGTGCCCGGGGGGGGGGGGTGCGGGGGGGCAGAGCCCCCCCGCCCACACCCCTAGGTTTACTCACACAATGGGGGGGGGTGCAGGGGGGGCGAAGCCCCCCCCCGCCCACGCATGTACTTTGATATATTATATAGGATATATTGACAAGTAGGGATGCAATAATATTAATATAATTTGATAGATAAATTAATAAATTATTTAATAGAACATAATGTGATAAGTAACAAAATATATTGTCCGAAGTGCAATAATAAATTAAAGTTAAACAGAAATAATTTCTCATTTCGTTGTCGGAAAGTATCATATGAAAAAAATAAACATAAAAAATATGTGAAGAAACAATACACATTTAAAGGAAGTGTTAGATTTGATACATGGTTTAGCAAATCTAACTTAAGCTTGTAATGATGTAAGGGGGCGAAGCCCCCCCCCCCCCCGCCCACGCATGTACTTTGATGTTCGTGATACCTAACTGCTTGAATCAAGACGCTTAGTTATTCCGCACGATTGACCAGTTATCATATTTAAAATTGGCGCACTTTTGCATGCGCGTGCGACCACTGAGCATGCGCATATGGCCACAGGGCATGTTCGTAGTCGCTACGGCTCGTCGGTATGACAGGAATCATAACCTGATTCCTGTCAACTTTAACGATTAATATCTCGCGTCGCGGGGCAGAGCGACGCTTTTTTCTGCCAGATTCGGTCGTTTCACGCAAAAACGCGTCGTTTAAGCCTAAGTTGAACGAAATCGGTGAGGAGGCCACTATTCTGCATATTTACCAAATGATGGATATTTTATTTGCTCGCCACGGGTTACCAATACACGTAGTGACGGATAACGGCAGACAATTTATAAGCGAGAAATTTAAAAATTATTTACTAAGATTAGGTGTTAAGCAGTCATTCTCGCCCCCGTACCATCCAGCCACGAACGGCGCAGCCGAAAACTTCGTAGGCATATTTAAAAATAAAGTCAATAAAATTGTAAAAGGGGGAAGAGGGCTGGAAGAAGCGATAAACATTTTTCTGTTCGACTACAGGAGCATACCGCATTGTACAACAGGCAAAAGTCCTGCATTCTTAATGTTTAAGCGTGAGCTTCGCTCGCGTTTCAGCTTATTGCGTCCGAATGCTGAAGCCAATGTATTAAATAAACAGGCAGCGATGATTCGGAGTAGCAGCGGCTCCCGTAATCCATCGTTTGAGTTAGGCGACGTCGTCATGACCGACGATCACCGCGTCAGTAAGGGCAAACGCGTAAAGGCAAAAATTGTAAAGCGTTTGAGTCCATCAACTTTCGAAGTTGAAGTTGCGCCTAACCAGGTCTGGAAATGGCATTGCGATCAGCTAATCGAATGTAAGGCTGAAAAGTTAGTTAAGCGATCATCAGAGCGCTTAAAACAGAAAGCGCTGAAAGACCAGCTAAGGCGGGAGGAGTTGTGGTGTATGCGAGTAGCATCTCATGTAATAGTTCATGTGAGTCACGTGAGTGACTCTCAGGACATCATATGTGTGAGTTGACGCGCGTGGCGACAGCGTGCGCATGGGCGAGCGGTACTCACTCTCGCTGGGACTACCTAGAGACCCTCAAGGGAGAGTCTGGAAAACGTCCGCCATTTTGCAGCAACTAGTAACTTTTATAGGGAATTTTGAAATAATGAAAATCAAGTGTTAAATACAATGGGATTGTATTATTTACTTAAGATTACAATGCATTGCTATTGTTTTGCTATTATATGATCGCCTTTTTAATACTTTTTTTTTTGTTCGCTATTCACAACCTAAATATAGTGTACTTAGATATAATTTTGTATTTTAAATTATGACAATCTAAAATATTGCAATCTATTTTAGAAAATTGAGTGATAAAATATTGCTTTAAACGTTTGTTTTTATTTTTAATGAGAGGAAAACAATTTCTAAAAATTGTTTCCATTTTCACAAAAAAATCAAATATATTCGGTTTGACAAAAAACAGTGTTTCTATCTTGTAACGCCTAAGTAAAACTAAATTATTATATTTAACATTTTGAACTTTTTTTGATCCGACAGATGATGTACAGTTATCACAATGAGTCATATTCTTTTTTATATTTGCAATTATATAGCCTGCTATATTGTACAGTACATTAAGTTCAATGTTATTAAACACAAAAATATTACTAGGTGGAATTGGTGAAAATAACTCATTACATTCTTCACTAATACTTTGTTTTTTTGTTGAATTAGAATTATTTAAAAATTCTGTAATCATATGACTGTCATCTTGATCATAATTACTTTTCTCCACTGTCTTAATATACTGAGATGTTGAAATAAGTTTTAAGTTGTCCTTAAACTGAAGTGCAGTGGGAATAACATTTTTCGAACGTATAACTGAAAATAAATTTTCCAAACAGTCTTGAGAAAATCTACCTGTTAAAACAAATTTGTATGCTCTATCACTAAGTAAATAATCTGGTAAATGTAAAATGGAATTTGTTGATATTATAACACCAGTTTGCACAGGTTTGTAATGACCCTTTTCACCAATTCTTAAATTTTGGAAGAGGTTAACAACTTCTAATAAAAATAATCGACATTCCTCATATTTATTTTCATTATACTTGCTTAAAGCTAATGTTGGATTTCGTGAAGTCATAAGAGCAAACCACTTTGAAATGACTTCAACAAAACATGCTGTTGTATTAAAATCTAAATTTGATTCTTCATTCGCTAAAAAGTAAAGCGATGAACTTACATCTCTACTAAGAAGATTTTTTGCTTTGCATACTTTCATTTTATTAAAATGTCCACTAGGTTGTACGTCGTCTTTATTTATTCTTGGAGTTAGCAAAAAATCTAAATTGTCTTGTAAAGCAACAAGACGAATAAAATGTTCCCATTTAACAAGATTAGATGTAAATTTATATTTATCCACAAATTCAAGAGGAAGTTCTATAATTTTGTTATTTGCTAAGCAACATTTTCTCCCCCGATGGGTTCCTACCTTGCCGAAGCCTCGGGGCGGGTGTTCGTGGTTCGCGGGACGCGGGGGACGACGGGACCGCTCGGCGGACCCGGTGTTCTCGGGGGCTGCGGGTGGCCGCCCTGGGGCGGGTGGGGGGCTTAAGGGCGCGCACGGGGATCACCCGCTCAGGGGTGTAGCCGGGCGCGCCCGACCAAAAGGAACCCCCCAAGCCAAGGTGTGAGCAACCGTGCTGATGGCTGCGTGGCGCAGGGGGTGCTGCGTCACTAACGGTGCCTCCCGGAAACCGGGCGACCTCCGGGAGTAACCCCTTCGGGGGCAGCCAAGCCCCGGGCATTCGCGGCTCTGCCCGGGTGAGATCGCGCGACCGCGGTACTCGTGGGAACAAAAATGAAAGAACAACAATCAATTCAGAGTATGAGGAGGTCCTCCAGGGCGTGGCCACCTTAGTAGGTGGCGAACGACCTGAGGAAACTAGACCGGGCAGCTTGGGGAAGGAGCCGAATGAGGCCCAACCACAAGCTGGTAAAAGCCGGAAAAAATTTAGTGGAGCGGCACGTCGCCGCTACAAAAAACAGAAGCAGATGGAGGGGAGCAGCGGCGCTGAAAAGCCCGCTCCAGAACCGAACTCTGCTTCTGCAGCAGCGCTGGAGACGGGGGAGCGAGCTTCCGCTGGGACGGGCAAACGTCCCAGATCGGAACAGAGCACACCCAGTCCCAGCATTGCACAGCTGGGCAAAAGGCCTAAGATCGCTCCAGATCAGAGGACTTTTGCCCAGATAACATCCGGCCTAGTGAGGGTGGCCATGGTTCCCATGGAGTATCCCGAACGAAAGCTGGACGAACAAGAGGTTGCTCTCTTGAAGGAAAAGGTGAGGGGAAGTATCCTGAGCATTGCGAGGGGTGCTAAAGCTCCCACCTTCAAGGGCACCTCAGATAGGGACGGTGCAGTCATTTTTAACTGCACCGATGTAGAAACCGAAGGGTGGCTTCGAAGCCTAACTTCGGTAATAGATCTTAACGGGGTCCGGCTGCGTGCAATGCGGCTCGATGAGCTGCCTAGGCGGCATCGAGTGGTAGTGCATGTAGAGGACCCTAAGATGCCTGTCAAGGAAGCGATAGAGCTACTTGACAGACAAAATGAGGGTCTCCAAGCCGCGGACTGGGTGGTCGCGAGGGGTAGCGAAAGTAGGGATGCTACGAGCACCCACTTCGCTGCCCTTATTGGGGAGGGAGCGTTGAGTGCTCTTAAAGCGCTCAACTTTAAACCCTTCTGTGGACTCAGCCAGGCGACAGTTAGGTTGCCTGGGGGGGGACCGCAGGGGGGAGTTAGGAAGGAAGGAGGATAGATCGGAGACTGCCTAATCAATGGCAGGCTCCAATATCCCCTTCACTCAAATCAACTTGCATCACAGCAAAAGCGCCTCGGCGGTTCTAGCCAGGTGCGCAGCTGTGATGCACACAAAGCATTTATTCCTCATCCAAGAGCCGTGGCTCGTCAAGGGACACATTAAGGGCCTTGGAGGTTGTGGTAAATTGTTCAAAGCAGACAACGCAGAAAGACCAAGAGCCTGTATTGTGGCGAAAGGTCTGGATGCCTGTCTATTACCACAATTCAGCGACGGCGATTTAGTAGCTGTAAGGCTGAAACTCAATACAGACGATGGAGGGGTCAGGGACCTGATAGTAGGGTCTGTTTACATGCCCTACGACTCAGAGGAACTACCCCCCCAAAGAAACATGATAGAGCTAGTAACTTATGCGAAGGAAAGGGGACTAGAGCTCCTCTTGGGCTGTGATGCGAACTCGCACCACTTGGTGTGGGGAAGCTCCGACATAAACCCAAGAGGGGAGAGCCTACTTAACTTCATCATGAGCACTAACTTACAAATCCTAAATAGAGGAACAGAACCCACTTTCCTGGACTCTAGAAGACAGGAAGTGATAGACATTACGTTGTGCACGAGGGGTGTGGTGGATCTGGTGGCGGGATGGAGGGTCTCAAATGAACCTTCAGGGTCCGACCACAGACAGATCCGCTTCGACCTTGTGAACTTACAGAAAGATGAACAGTGGGGGAGAAACCCCAGGAAAACAAACTGGGAGGGCTTTAGAGCCGACTTAGACAGTCGGCTAAAAAATGCGCCGACCAGATTCCATACAAAGGAGGACCTGGAGATCGCAGCGAGCTTCGTAAGCGATGCTATCAGGGAATCCTTTGAACTAAATTGCCCATTGAGGCCAAGAAATGCCTCGGCCGGTGCCTCATGGTGGAATGCAAAGCTATCGAGGCTCAGGGCCGGGGTAAGAAGGCTCTTCAATAGGGCTAAAAATGTAAATACGTTGGAAGCCTGGGAAAAGCATAAGGCTGCCCAGCGAGACTACAAAAAGGCGATAGTCAACGCCAAAAGAACGGGGTGGAGGAACTACTGCGAGGGGATTGAGAGTGCTCCAGAAGCATCCAGACTCTGCAAGATCCTCTGCAAAGAGAGTGACCCACAGTGGAGCTGTCTCAAGCTCCCTAATGGAGAATTCACAGAAACAACTGAGGAGACTTTGAATCATTTCATGGAGGTTCACTTCCCGGGATTTCAAAAGTCCTCTTCAGCCACGGAGAAACAACGACAACCTAGGGCTGTTTATAAGCCCAGGGCTTGGGCGTTGGCGGCAAAGGTGGTTTATCCAAAAGCGGTGGAGTGGGCGGTTCGCTCCTTTGAGCCCTACAAGGCTCCGGGACCGGACGGCGTACTCCCTCTGCTCCTACAGGAGGGACTCGAAGAGCTGGTAGGCCCATTGACTAAAATCTTTAGGGCAAGCATAGCTCTGAGACATGTCCCGCAAGCATGGAGAGCCACTAGAGTGGTCTTCATACCTAAGCCTGGCAGAAATGGACACATTAAAGCCAAGGATTATAGACCCATCAGTTTGACCTCTTTTCTATTAAAGACCTTGGAGAGGCTAATTGATAGGTTTCTCAAGGATGGACCATTAGCGGACCACCCTCTAGCCAGTGCTCAGTATGCCTACAGGGAGGGCAGGTCTACGGAAACTGCCCTACACCACCTGATAGGCAAGATAGAGACGCAGCTGGAGGCGAAAGGATACGCTATTGGAACCTTCTTGGACATCGTAGGGGCGTTTGATAGCACCTCGAACAAGGCCATTAAGGAAGCAATGATTGCACATGGGGTCCCGGAACCGCTAGTAGATTGGGTGGAGGATATGCTGGCGGGGAGGGACCTAACAGTCACGCAAAGTAATATTAGTATCACTGGTAAACCAAGCAAGGGGTGCCCGCTGGGTGGGGTTCTGTCCCCTCTGTTGTGGTGCCTAGTAGTCAATGATCTTCTAGTGAAACTACAAAAGAAGGGGTTCCTGACCTGTGGCTATGCGGATGATGTAGCTATAGTGATCACAGGATCCTTCTTAGATACCCTAAGGGATCGCATGAAGGATGCCTTAAAGATCGTCCAAAAATGGTGTGAGGCCAAGAGATTGATGGTTAATCCATCAAAGACCAATATAATGGTCTTCACTAGGAAATACAAACCAGAACCCATTGAGCCTCTTAAGCTCTGGGGGAAGGTAATCCCCTTTACAACCTCAGTTAAATACTTGGGACTACATATAGATACCAAACTTAACTGGAAAGTACACCTTGCAGAGAGCAGGAAAAAATTTTACACATGCATGTGGATGTGTAGAAGAGCCATGGGAAAGTCTTGGGGCATCAAAGCTCCCATAGCACTATGGTTGTACAAAGCGGTACTGTTACCGAGACTACTTTATGCATCTGTGATCTGGTGGCCCAGAACAGAGAAAGTGGAAGCAAAGAACCTTCTGAAAAGCCTACAAGATAGCTATCTAAGGGCTGCAGTAGGGGCTATGAGGACTACCCCCACAGAGGCGCTAGAAATTGCACTCTGTGTGCCTCCACTGGACCTGGCCGTGGTAAACTCAGCAAGGAACACAGCATACAGACTAAGGTGTCAGGGAGAATGGAGAAATACAGGATTGGGACACACAAGGCTCGACCTGTTCCTTTCACTTCAAAACAAGATAGAATTCCTAAAAAATACCAGTTGGTAAAGCATTTCAAAACACGAATACCAACTAGAAAAGACTGGTCTGACCTGAAGGGAGTCGGGGATCCCAATGTGGACCTATGGTTCACTGATGGGTCAGGCATTAATGATTGCTTCGGGGCAGGATTCTACGGGCCGAAGGAGAACCACAGGGAGAGTATTCCTGTGGGAAGCCACTCAACTGTTTTTACAGCTGAGATACTGGCTATCCTAAAGTGCACGGAATATCTGCTAAACAAAGATACGAAGGGAAAGAAGATAAACATCTGCTCGGATAGTAGAGCAGCCATACAAGCGCTGGCAAAAACAACTACCGAATCAGCATTGGTTTGGGATTGCATGCTAGCATTAGAAAGACTATGCGGACCTAACAAAGTCACGTTAGTATGGGTGCCTGGGCATCAAGGAATACCCGGGAACGAAACCGCAGACATGCTGGCCAAGAAGGGAGCTAATGAAGCACCAATTGGCCAGGTGACGGGAATACCCTTTGCAGTAGGCAAAGAAATCATCAAAGGTCGCCTGAAAAGGGAACACCTGGCCAGGTGGGAGAAGTTAAAAACCTGCCGCCAGGCCAGGACTTTGATGAAAGACAGCAGACCAAGTAGGGCTAAAGAACTACTGGCGCTGAGCAAACAGAAACTGAGAATGGCGTTGGGACTGCTCACTGGTCACTCCGCCTTACTCAGAGCACACCTTTTTAGTCTCGGGCTTGCGGAGCAAAAGGCATGTCGCCTTTGCGGAGACGAGAAAGAAGACAACGTACATATAATATGCCAATGCCTGGCATTTATATGCAAAAGATACAAAACCTGGGGGAGTATGTTTTTAACCCCCCAGGATCTAGAAAATGCTAGGGTTACAGATCTGCTAAACCTGGTACAAGGTTCAAGACTGTATCTCGAGACCTAGCAAAGAAAACGAGTGGGAAGGCACAGAGGATCAGCTAGATCTAGTGGCCGATAGGGACCTTGGTGGTACCTCCCACTTCTGTACTACTACTACTACTAAGCAACATTTAAAATTTTTTAAAATATGTGGAACGTCTGCAATAAAAAATAATTTTCGTTGCGGATCTTCAGGATGTTGACAATAAAATTTACATGTGGAATGTCGGCCAGCATGTATATCAAATGCTTTCCACATCGCCATATTAACAGGTCCCATGTCAGAAGTGACACTATTTATATACAAACCAATTGCATGAGCCTTTTTAATTATCTGCAATATAATAGGTTTTAATATTGAACCATCATAGCTATCTGACGTAAAGTAATATCCGACAGTTTGTTTCCAACGGCTACTTATACCAGCAATCATGAACACTAAGGCATGCGTAGCATGTACAACATTACCTGTATTATTTGGCAAAGTTGTATTTCCAATCATGGTATGACTGGAAACTTCATATGAAGTTCCTGGCATAATAGCCATTTCATCTAGGGTAAGCATGCATTCTTTGTCATTATTATCTTTAAAACCATCTACTTTCAGTTTTAAATACTCAAAAATTTTATCATCAATACTATTATGAAATTGTACATGTTCTAATTTTTTTCGTAAAGTTCTAAGACATGGTAATGGTATATTCTGTTTAATCAGTTCTTCGTAACCGTTATTTCCACATGTAAATCTTAACTTCAATGCTTTTTTTATTGTAACAGCAGACCAGCTTTTAATCTTTCTCCCGTCTCTTTCCAGAAATTCAATCTGGTCACTATTAAACACTTTTTCTAACATTTTTCTATTCTTATCATCTTTTAATTTTTTTTCTAATTTTTTAGATTTGGCTTGCTGTTGCCTAAATTTATTTTTCATAACTTTGTGTGCTTTTATTAAACGTTGATATTTTTTTAATAATATGTTACTGTTCGTATTATTTTCATCTTGGACATTTTGACTTACTGCTACGGTTAATATTTCGTTTTCATCTTCTGCAACATTCATAACTTCGTGTTCATTTTCATCTTCTGCAACATTCATCACTTCGTGTTCATTTTCATCTTCTGCAACATTCATAGCTTCGTATTCATTTTCATCTTCTGCAACATTTGTAGCTTCGTATTCATTTTTGTTTTTATTTTCATCATCTGCAACATCTATAGCTTCGCATTCATTTTTGTTTTCATTTTGATCTTTTTCCTAAAAAATAAAAAATATCATATTTATTATTTTACTTCTACTTATACAAAGTATTTTAAGAAATATTTTATTTGTTTTACAACCTCTATTAAAGATTCTCTCTTTACTAAATAATTTGGGAAAAGAGTAGGTATTGCATTGAGTTTTAATTTTCTTTTACCATGAACACGAGTTGTTTCCCACATGTTATCTGGAAAATGTACCTATAAACATAACATTTTTATTAAACTTTTTACTTTAATATATATTATACACATATGTTTTATTTCTTACTTCACATATGTATGTATTATCAGTCGGTGTCCAGTTTAACCTTGAAATGCATGCTGCCCACAACGCTCTTCTTGCAGGATTTTTCGGAATGCGTTTCATTATAAATCCTTTTTTGGAACTATTGTTACATTCTGGCACGCAACAACCCGTCATCGTTTATCATTTAATTTATTTTCTAACATACGCTTGTATACACTCTACTCTAACCTCGTATTAATAACCTCAAATAATAACAGATTCGTAACTTTAGTTGTTGATCTAAACTCATCCAAAATGTAACATCTAGTAAATTTTGCTGCAAAATGGCTGCACCAATCAGGAAGTGAACGTTGGGTTTCCAGACTCTCCCTTGAGGGTCTCTAGGACTACCGAGCCACTCACGCGGCGTACTCGAGTCCCTGTACGTTCTATCGCTTCTCATAATATATTACTGTTTAAGTCATACGGTGTTCTTGTTAAGTGTTCCCCCTTTAACTCCTACCTCACGTACATAACAAAAGATAAAATCTGATAAACTTATATTCAACGAATTGTCCAATTTCGTTTAAAGATTCAGATTTGAAGAACTGTAAATATTATAAATAACCAGATAAACATCTTTGTTTCATCATACAATTGATTCATTATAAAGAAGATTGTAATATATATATATATATATATATATATATATTGTTGCGCTCCCTGAGTCGCACTGTCACACTCGCTCACTCTCGCGCACTCACTCCCGACGCTCGCGGAAATAAAAAAAAACACCGCGGTTAAACAAGGAAACAATCTCAGCGTTTA
Source organism: Temnothorax rugatulus (assembly GCA_035220575.1). NCBI lineage: Eukaryota > Metazoa > Arthropoda > Insecta > Hymenoptera > Formicidae > Temnothorax > Temnothorax rugatulus. The sequence goes on from JASTWL010000330.1 coordinate 77,667, forward strand.
TTACGAATTCGGTAAAGTACAGCGCGGACTCGCGTCCGGACGGTCCAGCTGTTCGAGAACAAATCTGAAAGTCATTCGGAAAATCAATAAATCAATAATTTATAACAGCGTCCCGTTGTCAAGGGACGCGCTCCGGCTTGAAGCTTCCGCAGAGCACAGCCAAGTTCAGCCCACGGGTAACGGGTGTCACGGCACGGGCGCAACACTGCCCTCCCTCTTCGAGATTGTCGTCCCGACAATCCAGAAGGGCAGCTTTTCAGCGGTCACATCTCCGGGACTTCGAGACGAATTCCTGCCCTACCCCGAGCTGCTGCTGCGGGTTACCGGGCTCCGTCCCCTGAGTCCTCTTCCTCGGAAGCGTTCGGTCCTCTCGACCTCCTCCTCCGCGAATCTCCTGTCTCGGCTCTTCCTGGGGGAAAGCTGGCCAGGCTCTCCCCCTCGCCGGCTTCAGGATGACTCCTCTTGCTCCGCTTCTTCCCGGCCCAACGTGGACCCCTTCCTGTTCCCGGCGCTGAATCCTCTTGAATCTTCGGACTGAGGGGTCGAATTACTTTCCGTGGACCCTGCGTCTCAAAAGACTCCCTCAGCCCCTGCCTCGGCATTTGCCCTTCGTCCCACGGAAAACCACGGATCGAAAACCGTGGGAGAGGTGAGTCTTCATTGAGGATTTCGGGCGTTCTTGAAGCCTTGGGCGATTTTGTAACCTTTAATGCCCTTGCTTGGATCTAACGTCCCCTGCTCTGTCTCTCCTCCTGCGAAAAATAAACATAAAACGCAGTAACTTGAACAACCCCCTCCCCCCCCAAAAAAAAGATTTAAACTAAACCTATTTTTTTTACCGGGTTTTGATCTACTTTATTTCCCTAATTAAATAAGGAGCCAGCCTGTCGGCATGAACTATCTTTTTCTTTCGAAAAGGTGACTTCTGGATGCAATAAACGACATCACTTAATTTCTTTACTACGGAGAAAGGCCCTTCCCAATTTCCCTGCAACTTCGGGGCCCTTCCTTTCTCCCTACGAGGATTGAAAAACCAAACCTTTTGCCCCAACTCAAAGAGGGTTCGTCTGGCACTACGGTCGTACCAAGTCTTTACCCGAGAAGATTTGATTTCCATCCGTCCCCTAACACCGGAATGAATTTCTTCAAGCTTTTTACTCAAATACCCAATATAGTTCCCTACTGATTGAGACTTTTCAGGATTCGGTGGATTCCCTTGGAGCAAATCAAGAGGCAACCTCAAGTCTCGGGCAAAATAAAGTTCTGCGGGAGTAACACCAGTAGACTCATGTTTGGATGACCTATAAGCAAGCAAAAACATGGGTACCCAACGGTCCCAATCCTTCTGATTTTCAGAGATGTATTTTGCTAGATAATTTGTTATGGTTTGATGCTGACGCTCAACCTGTCCATCAGACTGGGGATGCAAAGCCGTGGTCCTTGTTTTCCTTATTCCAAGAAGAACCATTAATTCAGCGAAGAGTTTAGATTCGAAGTTCTTCCCTTGATCTGTGTGGACTTCTTCAGGAACTCCATGTCTAGAAACAAACTGACTGACAAAAACATCCGCCACAGTCTTTGCCCTGATATTCTTAAGCGGAAAAGCTTCCACCCATTTCGTGAAACAGTCCACAACGACTAGGAGATACTTATTTCCAGAATGAGTCGTCGGGAGGGGACCAAGGATGTCCATCTGGACCCTAACAAGCGGAGCCCCAACGTTATAGATCTGAAGAGGAGATTTCCCCTTTCCCATAGGGCCCCTTTTGGCTATGCAAATATCGCAAGACTTGCACCAATTCTCGACATCCTGCTTGCAAGTCGCCCAATAGAAGCGTTTTCGGATCTTCTCCAGGGTTTTGTTCACCCCGAAATGAGCGCCTGAAGAGGAATCGTGAGCCTCTTTCAGAATTTCCTTCACGCGTTTGCGAGGAACAACAAGTTGGAGAAGACTTGATTTCAAATTAGGTGCCTCCCATTTCCGAAAAAGGACTCCGTCCTTTAGGAAAAGTGCATCCCAATAAGCCCAGTAGATTCGAACAGCAATCCCTTTTGCGATTATCTCGGAGCGCGGAGGACGTTCCCCCGCCTCCTTGGCTCGAAGAAAGATCGCAATTTCAGGGTCTTCCTCCTGATCCCTATGCCAGCCCTCGAGATTCCCCCCCCCCCCCCCCCGAGAGCTATTCGAGCGACGGACTTTACTTGCTCTTGAGCACTCTTTTCCTCTACCTTGGTGCAGTACCCACAGCCGTACATCTCACATTGTCGTCTAGACAACCCGTCGGCATTTTTGTGAGCCTGTCCCTTCCGATATTGGATCTCGAATTCGTACTGCTGAAGTCTCTCCAGCCAACGTGCCAACTGCCCCTCTAATTCCTTGAAGGACATCAACCACCTTAAAGAAGCGTGATCCGTGCGGATCGAAAATTTCCGTCCCAAAAGATAATGACGAAATGATTTAATGGAATCCACAATAGCAAGAAGTTCCCGCCGGGTTACACAATAGTTACGCTCAGTTTTGCTAAGCACGCGACTAAAATAGGCAATTACTCTTTCCTCTCCTTCTTGCCTTTGCGAAAGAACTGCGCCGATGCCTACATTAGAGGCATCGGTATCTAAAACGAACTCCCCCTCCTCATTTGGAAAAGTAAGAACCGGGGTAGCAGACAAGACCTGTTTCAATTTTTCAAAAGCACCCTGGCATTCCTTTCCCCAAACAAATTTAGAACAGTTTTCTGTAAGTGAGTACAAGGGTTTTGCTAATGAAGAGAACCCTTTCACAAATCTTCGGTAATACGAGGTAAATCCCAGGAAGCTTCGCAATTGCTTCCTATTATGTGGGACTGGCCAGTTACTCACCGCAGAAATTTTCTCAGGGTCCGCGGTAATACCCTCCGCCGAGACTATATGTCCCAAATACTTTACGCTCCTCCCGAAAAGAACACATTTTTTTGGATTTACCTTAAGGTTCACTTCCCGAAAACGTTGGAGAATTTTTTTTAAATTGTCCAACATCTCTGAAAAACTCTTTCCGAAAATAATCACATAGTCCAAATAGACCAAGCAAATTTTCCCCAAGAACTCCCTTAAAACTTTTCCCATTAAACGTTGAAATGTCGCGGGGGCATTACACAAACCAAAAGGCATTACGGTAAATTGCCACAACCCGTTCCCGATGGAAAAAGCGGTTTTCTCACGATCTTCTGGGCGAACTTTCACCTGCCAGTACCCACTTTTCAAGTCTAAAATGGAAAACCACGAGTTACCTGCGAGTTGATCGAAGATATCATCAATCCTTGGGAGCGGAAAGGAATCTTTCTTAGTAATGGCATTTACTCCTCTGTAATCTACACAAAATCTTATCGTCCCATCCTTCTTTCTCACCAAAACAACAGGCGAGGCCCAAGGGCTTTGGGATTCCTCTATTACTCCCTTTTTCCTCATGTCCTCAATTATTTGATTCACTTCACCACGCATTCGGATTGGAACACGACGAGGGACCTGTTTTATTGGGGAGGAATCTTCCACATTTATGACATGATAAATTTCATCGCAGTTACCCGCAATAATTTCATCGGAAAACACATCCTGATATTCATTTAAAAAAGAAAGGAAAACGTTTCTCTGGGTTTCATCAAGGTTTACTGAATCTCTCTCGTAGAGTTCTTTTAAAAAGGGCAAAACTTTTTCAGAAGACTTTACTACCCGAGAACAATCATAAATCTTTATTTTCTCTTTGAATTCTAGATTTCTCAAAGGAGACTCGAAAATATCTTTCAAATTTACTGTCTCGAGAAAATCTACTCCTAATAAGCACTCGTCACTAATTTTCGCTACAAACATAGGCATCTTTAAAGAAAATTTTCCGATCTGAACGTCTACAATAACCTTAGACTCAAATGGAACTCTCTCTCCAGTGGGATATCTTAAATCTTGATTTTCTACCTTAATCTTTTCTTTATTCCTATCAATCAATTCTTTACTAACAATCGAAATATCGGAACCCGTATCTATTTTAAAAGAGCAACGTTTTCCGTCCAAAAAGCCATCATAACAAAAATCTTTCCTAACTAACTTATGATTAACAAAACGTTTGATAAACGGGGTATTATTTTCGCAGGTCGAACCCACCCCGCAGAGCTCGACTAATCCGCGTTTCCCTTCTCACCGGGACATTCATACCGGAAATGCCCCGTTTTCCCGCAGCTCCAGCACTCCTTATTCCGATTGGCGCCAAATCGGCCGCCTTGCCGGTTTCCTTTTCCGTCCTTCCCTCCCCCTTCCTCCTTCCTTTCCCACTTCCTTCTTTATTTTCATTTTTCTTTTCATTAAAATTTTCTCTCTTTCTTTCAAAATTATCCCCTTGTATGATCTTAATCGCCTTAGCTCTCTCTACGGCTAACTTTAGGGAGGTTATCCCCTCCAGCTGGAGAGTCCTCCGAATAAAGCCATTTAAAAGTGCGGAAATGAATTGCGCGCAGGCGATTTTATCACGAACCGGAAAAGGGCATTCGGGATACGCCAGACGAGCCAATCTTTCGAGATCTGATCCGAGCTCGGCGAGTTCCTCCCCAAATTTCTGTCTTCGGTTCGTGAATTGTGAATAATGGTTTTGTGAAAGAAGCCCCTCACCGAAACGCAACTCAAGTTTGGATTTTAATTCCGCGTAGTCAAGATTCTCTAAATCTTGAACATTTTCAAGAATTGAACGCGCTTTTCCTCTTAAACAAGAGGCTAATATAGCTGTTTTTGACGCGTCACTCCATTTATTCGTCCGAGCAATTAATTCGAATTGCGAGAGGAACTCACGCAACGGGATCGTCCCATCATACGTGTCGGGCTTTAATTTAATATACTCCGTTTCGCGTCGCGGTTCCCCCCCCCCCCTCGCGATTCACTACCGCGAATGCGCCACGCGACCCCGAATCTCCGTGAGCTCTATTTTCGGAAGGACTTAGCTGTGCGCGTTCCTGACGCTGAGGCTCCGCATCCCGCTGCCGCAACAACGCTGCGTACTCCTCACGCATCTGGCGGATCTCCTGCATCATCGCCTGGAGTGTCACCACTTCCGCTGAGAGCTGAGGGGCGCTCGGGCCGGCTCGTTGAATCTCCGTCTCCGCCTCGAGCTGTGGGACTCTCGGCCTCGGGGTCCCCATCCGCGCTCTCTTTCTTAATGTGGGAGTTGGCTCGGTGCTCGCCATCAAGTTGCGTACGTCCGCTCTCACTCGTCCGATCCCGGACGAGCCCCCAAAATGTTCCGCTCCCTGAGTCGCACTGTCACACTCGCTCACTCTCGCGCACTGACTCCCGACGCTCGCGGAAATAAAAGGAAACACCGCGGTTAAACAAGGAAACAATCTTAGCGTTTATTACGAATTCGGTAAAGTACAGCGCGGACTCGCGTCCGGACGGTCCAGCTGTTCGAGAACAAATCTGACAGTCATTCGGAAAATCAATAAATCAATAATTTATAACAGCGTCCCGTTGTCAAGGGACGCGCTCCGGCTTGAAGCTTCCGCAGAGCACAGCCAAGTTCAGCCCACGGGTAACGGGTGTCACGGCACGGGCGCAACAATATATATATATATATATATATATATATATATATATATATATTGTAGCTACATTGCATTTTTAAGGACGGTCATTTTAATTCATTCAATTATGTGATATTTAATTCATTTACTCGATTATGTAGCTCTACTAAATTACAGTCCTTTGAATCTGAATCCTTTAAACGAAATTGGACAATTTGTTGAATCTAAGTTTATCAAATTTTATCTTTCTTTCTATTTTTATCCGACACTATACTTGTCGTAACTTTTCGTTGGATCAAAAGGTTCCCATCTACTCGCTGGAAAAATGTGTTTGTTCCTCTCGTATCATGATCTAAAATAACATAAAGGAGAATTATACAAAGTATTCTTTCAATCGTGATAAATACCTAAGTAAAATAAAATAACATGCTAACATTGTGATATTGCTTCATAAGTTTTATCATTTAGTATATTTACCTTAGTTACAATAAAATCGTAAAACGTCTAATGGTGCTGTAATATAAGATCCTCCTTGACATACATTAACTGATCTGCCATTACTGTTTTAAACTCGCTGAATTCATGCCTCAGAACTTCTAAACATCTCTGAAGAAACTGATAGATAGAATTACCTGTATGTGAAAATTAAATTTATGCAGCAGAACATTATACCTATATCACGCCAATGTTACTCCAAAAGTGACACTGGAGTATCTCTAAATCACTGATATATATATATATATATATATATATATATATATATATATATATATATATACACGACCATGGCCAGATCCATCCCAATAACTGAATGTGATCTCAATTTCTTCTTCCTTCAACGCGTTTTACTTTTTAGCCCATTCTTTCTTTAATTCTTCCCTAAGTTTATTTTCCTCCTCCTCCCTTTCCCTATCTGGCAAGAAACTTGTATCTACATCTGGATTTTTCTTATCTTCTTAATCGCGGGGCCATCAGATTGTACATTTTCTGACTGCGGGGATTTTTTGGCATCTTTTCTTTGCCGCTAGCGCTCTTTCCTTTTCCTGCTCTTTTTCACGTTTCATCTATATCAAAGCATCAAATACACGTACAAAAACACCAATTATGAGATAATCGGGATCATAAGAAGATCGTAAGAAATTACTTGTGACTCTTGTGAGTATCAGGATTTGTGAGATGTTCGCTCAATTTAACGGCGGCTTTTCTCTTCCATTCCGCGTGACCGACGGTACATGCCTATTTCGTGACATCTAGCCTTAACATCTTTGTGATATCGTCATCATTAGGATTTTCTTCGTATCCTATCTTCTGAAGAAGCCCATCGAAAATTCCTGATATGTATAACTAGATTACATTCAGAGCACTGAGCAGAAATCACATATAATATGTATAAACCGGACATATAACATCGTGTTATTTTTACATTAATAGGAAAATTATTACACATTAACTCAATAAGCGTTAAACTTGCATACATAAGTGAATCTCGCGTTTTATGTAAAATTTTGTAAAAAACCGCTAACCTAACCTATGTTTACGCGAGCGTTACTTCTGTAGTAACTTATGATACGATAATTCCTCCGCGTAAACGAGAGATTTTATAGTAACTACGATGATATCGTATAAGTTGTTACAGAAGTAATACTCACGTAAACAACTACTATAATTTCTGTCACATGTACTTACAATTAGTCACGTATAAAAGAGTCACGGTGCGGTCTCGCTTCGCGTGTACTTGATGCGATATGATATATATTTGTGGGAAGTGTATTTGTCTAGAGGAGTAGACCAGGATGGAGGAAGGTCCTTATAATTCCCCACGGTTGATAGTAAATAAAAATGTATTTCTTTAAAAGTATACGAGGACAGAAGAACTTGACTCAATCACGCTTTGCTCGATCCGCTAGCTACACGCGATCTGTGTTGCACGCACGCTCTCCACGCACACCACATTCGTTACGCCCTTTCTACGGCACTACGGCCGTTTCTGCGACTATTCACACATTCTTTTGCTCAGCGGGAAAGTAGGCCAACTATTTACTACAACTAATAATTTCTAATTAACACAACTTACGAAATAGAAGAATAATAGTCAAAATAAGAAAAATCACGATCAAACCAAAAGAAAAATAAGAAAAATAAGAATCTATCCTACACTCGGCCATCCGACGACATCTGTCCCCAGATGTTACGCTTCTTCTCCTGACGAGATTTCCTCCTGCGAATTGTTTCCAGGGTTTCATGTACTCTGCTGCCGTGGATGTCACTCGAGGATGTTTCGAAGCATTTGTCTAACCCGATATGGACCAAAATATTTCGCTGCTAATTTCAATCCCGGTCCGCTTTGTGTGCGCTTAATGGCAACTAAGTCACCTTCTTTATATGCAGTTGGAGTCTTCCGGTTTTTATTGTAGCTCCGTTTGTTCTCTTCTTGAATTTTTGTAATGTTGTCCCTTGCTTGCTGACGTATCTTGTCTCGTTCTTCCATAAATGTTACAGCATCTTCCTCTTCGAGTAGGTCTTGGAGTGTTGGATCTTCCTTTGTCTTCATGTTTGTTCCAAACAGAAGTCGGAATGGTGATACGCCGGTGCTTCTTGATGGTACGCCGTTCAAACATTGTTGTGCTCTTCTTACATACTTGTGCCATTGGGCTGGATCTGGTGCTGATAGCTTTGTTAGTACAGGAATCAGGATACGGTTGACCCGCTCTACTTGTCCATTTCCTCGTGGAACTCCGGTAACAATCATCGAATGTTCAATATTTTCTTCCTTGCAATACGCCTCGAACTCGTGTGAGGTAAAAGCGGTTCCTCGATCGGAGATTATTCTCCTGGGGTTTCCAAAAATAGCACTCTGCTGCATGAGTATATCCAACACCTCAGCTGTACTAGTTGATCTAGTAGGGTAGAGCCACACGAACTTCGTAAAAGCGTCGATAACCACAAATAGGTGGCGATACTTCTTTTTAGTCGATGGTAGGGGGCCTAGGTGATCCACGTGATAAGTATCAAAAGGTCTCTCTCCCTTGTGGATTGGATGCAACCAACCTTCCTTCTTACCAGTTTTTCTCTCGGCCAGGATGCAATTTATACAATGGCGAATAACGTCCTCGATTTTCTTACGCATCCCTTTAAACCAGTAGTTAGTCTTCAATAATTTCTCTGTTTTGTCTGGGCCGAAATGACCACGCTCGTGCGCCTGTCGGATAACGCTGTTCTGCATCAACTTAGGAACGACAATTAAGGCATCTCCACCTACACATTTACGCAAGAGTCCATTTCTCATGACGTATTCTTCAGTTTGGTTATTTGTCGCCTGTTTTCGAAGACTGGATACCTCGTCATCTTCTTCTTGACTTTTCCGCAACTTAGCTAATATACCCTCTTCGCACTCCGTGATGATCATCGCTGTCGGCAACGCATTTCGACTGAGGGCGTCAACGTGACGCATACTTTTTCCAGGACGATGCTCCACCACGTATTGGAAGTCTTGCAAGAAGAGAGCCCACCGTGCTATCCGCGGGCTGATGTCGGCCTTCTTCATGGCTGTGTGAACGCCTTGCAATCTGTCACAATCTTAAATGGTATGCCAATCAAATACACTCTAAACTTATGCAACGCCTTAACAATCGCAAGAACTTCTAACTCGTAACTATGAAACTTAGCTTCGCTTTCCGTAGTCTTACCGCTCGCATAGTACACAGGGTGGAAAAGACGATCTACACTATCTCGCTGCAATAACATCGCTCCGTAACCTCGCGAAGACGCATCGGTAAGTAACTCGGTTTCCGCACTTGGACAATAAATCCGCAAAATCGGCTTTCGGCTAAGGGCTTCCTTTAATTGATCGAACGATCGCTTTTCACTGTCGCCAAAACGAAATACAATTCCATCTTTTAATAAGTTAGTTAATGGGTATGCGATAGACGCATAATTTGGCACGAACTTTCTGAAATACCCGGTCAGTCCTAAAAAACTCTGTACTGTTTTCGTCAGTCGGCACAGGAAAATTTTTCACAGCACTCGTCTTTTCGTCTGTTGGAGTAACGTCTCCATTCTCTATAATAAATCCCAAATAATCGACTCTCGTTTTCAGGAGCTGACACTTCCCCCAGTTTATCTCTAACCCGTAAGAACTGGCCGTTCGTAACACCTCTTCTAAATACTGTAATCCCTCTTGAACATCGCTAGACGGTATAATCAGATCGTGCATATATAACGACACTTTTTTTCTGCAACTAATTTAGCAAACACGGCGTTTATGTATCTCTGAAAATATGCAGGTGATGTACTCAACCCGAAAGGCATTCGTAAAAACTCGAAATGTCCGTTATGAACTATAAACGCGGTATATTTACGGCTATCCTCTGCAACTCGAACATGAAAGAATCCGTTTTTCAAGTCTATTGTGCTAAATATTTTAGCCCCTCGTAAACGGTCGATCTGATCTTCCATAATAGGCAATGAGTATCGCGTCTTAACTATCTTTTCGTTCAACTTCCTATAGTCAATGCATACTCGCGTAGTACCATTCTTCTTTTTGATCAACACCGCTGGACTCGCGTATTCCGAAGTGGACTGTTGAATAATTCCCTCGTCTAACCACTTACGTATTTGTTCGTCGAGCGTCTTTCGTTCTGTTTCGGATACTCTATTCGCACGTCGGTACACGGGTGTTTCGTCTTTTAAAACAATATTGAGTTCAATTCCTACGTCTTGCGTTTTTAACGGTTTGTATTCCGATATTAATCTCTTTACTCTGTCTCTCGCCTCTGGGTTCTCAATATGTTCAACTGCTGGTTCTATAACCTCGTTGCTATAGTCTATACTATTTACCGTCGGTAATTCTGAGAATGGTTCGGGATCCGCCGAAATTCTAAATACTCCTTTCTTTACTCTTAGTTCGACTTTGTCTTGCAACAACACATCTGTACCTATTAGAATAGCGTATGGCAACAACGCATCAGAGACTACATGGAATGTTACATCAAAAGTACAGTCGTCTACACGAATATCAACACAAGTTTCGCTTAACGTCGCGATTTCGTTTGAACCTACGCCGCGGAATTTCGTGCTTCGTTTGGTCAACGCCGGTGCCCCGATTTTTACATATGTATCCGCGCGCATTAAACTGATGTCGCTCCCGGTATCCATCAAAGCCGACAATTTGACACCGTTCGCCGTAACCTTCTTATAACACTTATTCGTTCCCTTGTTCGTCGCGTTACAACTTTTGTTTTGGTTCGTCGGTTGTTTGTCCGCCGTCGTAGGACATTTTGTCGCGATGTGCCCGTGTTCGCCGCATCGAAAACATTTGACGCCTTTCTCTTTCGTCGGACAAGACACGCTCAAATGATTCTTACCACCACAATTAAAACATCGCTTACTCGGAACACGTCGACTTCTTTTTCTTATCGTCTACTTTATTATGTCTCGACTTAGTCTTCATTGTTTCGTACACTTCGAACTTACGTTTTAATTCGGAAATACTTGCCGCACCGTACAAAATAACCTTACCTCGTCGTCGTGTATACCGTCTACTATGTATCGTATTACCGCACTAGTTTCTACTTTTGCTTTGGCTGCAATTTCCATCATCTTGTAGCAGTACTCTTGGTAGGTTTCGTCGCTTTTCTTCTTTCTTCTTTGCAACTGGTGATGTACGTCGTGACTATCGACTTTCTGCGCGAATTCACGTTTCAACGCAGCCTTAATGTCCTTCCACGTCTTCACTCGTGCCTCGTGCTTTATGAAGAGTTTTGCTGATCCCCGAAGAAGCCTCCTTACGTAGATCACTTTCTGTACGTCGTTCCATTTACAGAGAATCGCCGTTTCGTCGAAGTCTTTGATCCACTGTTTAACATTTTTGCCATCGTCACCACTAAACGTGTCTATCGAGTCTTCCACATCTTTGAAGGTTAATACACATTCTTCGCGTCTGCGTGATGATCCCTGTGGCCGTCTTTGTCGTCGTTCGTCGTTGTCCGATTCGTGGCTAGAATCAGATTCGTCGCCTTCTTTAACCGTTACGCCGTCGTCGTCGCTCTCGTCTTCGTCGTTCTCGTCTTCGTCTTCGTCTTTTTGGTTGTCGAGCAACAATGCCGCCTTGAATCGCTCTACGAGATCTGCCTTGTTGCCCGTCGTCTTTAATTTACGTCGTTTTAACTCTTCTTTTAGTTGAGCCACCATCATGGCTTCCACTTGAGTCTCGTCTTTCTTCTCGTCGTTCGCCGTCGCTTGATCGTCGTTCGTCGTCGCCATCTTTTTCGTCTTCTTCTTCTGATTCACTCGTATATCCCGGACGAGCCCCCAATAATATATGTGGGAAGTGTATTTGTCTAGAGGAGTAGACCAGGATGGAGGAAGGTCCTTATAATTCCCCACGGTTGATAGTAAATAAAAATGTATTTCTTTAAAAGTATACGAGGACAGAAGAACTTGACTCAATCACGCTTTGCTCGATCCGCTAGCTACACGCGATCTGTGTTGCACGCACGCTCTCCACGCACACCACATTCGTTACGCCCTTTCTACGGCACTACGGCCGTTTCTGCGACTATTCACACATTCTTTTGCTCAGCGGGAAAGTAGGCCAACTATTTACTACAACTAATAATTTCTAATTAACACAACTTACGAAATAGAAGAATAATAGTCAAAATAAGAAAAATCACGATCAAACCAAAAGAAAAATAAGAAAAATTAGAATCTATCCTACATATTATATATTATAGGATAATTACATGTAATATAAAACAATTACCTTGAATCGCGTACGCGACAAAGAGTCACGTATACTACGTTTACGCGAGCGTTACTTCTGTAGTAACTTACGATAATTCATCACTCGTTTACGCGGAGTAAATTATCGTAAGTTATATACAAATCCCGTTTACACGAAGAACAATCCCGTTCACGCGAACGAATTATCGTAAGTTACTACAGAAGTAACGCTCGCGTAAATGTAGTAACGGTCGGTCTCGCTCCACGCGTATTTGGTTGTCATTACCGTGTCTCTTGATGATAGGTTAAGACTGACTGTGACAGCGCTGAAACGGGCTGAACGCACTGTCTGCACTGCACGCAGCACACACACGTATATTATACACTATCACTATCACACGGCGACGTTCACGATCGTCACTATTTCTAGGTTATTATTTATTAACTAACTGACAGCGCGCTGAACCGGCTAACTGCACTAACTGCACTGAGCGCAGTACGCACACGTAATAATAACATACCGATTTCGAAACTGGCGATAGTAGCGCGCCAGTGTCGAAAAAGTGAAAGTGACATTTCTCTGATTCCTCTGATTGGTTGAGAGACGTCGACGTAGGAGAAGATGTATCTTAATATAAAATTTCACATTTTTCGACTTTACGTCGCAATATCTCCGCTCGTAGGGCACGTAGCGGAAAATGTTATAGGAGATACCCCCCAATTCGAACCCCAAGCTATCGATCAAGCCTACTTAGAACTTGATCCGTTCACTCGTTATATGAGATATCAACATCTTGAGTACTCGCAACCCGTCGCGTCACGTAAAAGAGTCACGGTCGGTCTCGCTGCGCTGTGGCTTGACGTGAGACACTACCGTGTCTCTTGATAAAATACAGAAAATGTTATTTTCGATTAAGGCTGAGTCTTGATAACTTAATAATAATATATCTATATGAATTTTGTATACTTCTTCCAACTCGTTTTCCAACTGACGGCTAAACCGTCAGTTTTTTTTCGGTGTCGATTTTTAACAACAAAATAAATAATTTTAGTTAAATGTGGTATACCACTGTAAAGAGTGAACCTTTAGCTACACAATTTATATAGGAAATTTTTGTCTACGTCGCTTTGTTTAACCGGTATAGAGCAAAAACGACAACGGTGGAAAAATTGAAATCTCAAAAATGCCGAGGTTGAACCGTCACCCCCCCCCCCCCCCCGGGGTAAATCCGTCACACTGCATTTTCAATACATATACGTACATCTAATGCTGAAAAATGATAGGATACATTTTAATAATTGTTTTTTAAAAGAAAAATATAAAAATTTATTTAAAATTTTTATGCGAAACATTATTAAAAAATAATTGTTTTACCTATTCCATAAAACAATTTAGACACGTGAATACAGATCCTGACAAGCGCACGCATGTGTTGTGTGCCCTACGCTCGCACGCAATGCACTGTTTCCCATATGCTCTGTTTATTGTAAACTTCTCTGAGCACACGCAGCACGTATTATCCAAGTCTTCGTCAGAATCCGACCGCTGCTGCTTCCTCGATTTCGATTTATGCCCACTTCTCGTCGAAGGCTGCGGTTCTGTTTGTGTGGCATTTTTTCCAAGTCGTTCAACGTGGTTCTCCGGACATCGAATTGTTTTGCGGCTGCGTAAGCGTTCATTTTATCTTTTCTCACCGCAAGAACTGCCTTCTTGAGTTGCTCCTTGTCGACGGGAGTCGTTTTGCGACGATACGTGCGTACCATTTCCCTCCTATACAAACTGACGCACGTGCAAGGGAAGACAGAATCACGCTCGAGGGAAACCTTGCGACCGATCGATCTGATGGCGTTGCGACGTGCCAAATGGTCACCGCGAGTTACCTTAGAGCGCGTCGACAGGCCGAGCGAGAGGCCTAAAATAAAAGCAGCGACGAACATCACCACGGTGGCCATCTACCATGGCCCGAGGGACGTGCCCACGACCCACGCGGAAGGGTCGCAGCGAGCGAGCGCGGGGCCAAAGGGTTCCGAGGAGGTGCAAGCCGCGGGTGCGACAGCGGCGACTACAGCCACGGAGGGGCACGTGGTGTCCACGACAGTCGCGGACGAACAGCCGTCCGACGATTATGTCTCACCGAGCACAGGTGAGGAATCGGACCTTCCGTAGGTCCGGGATGATAGGGAGACACATTAGACAGCCTTAAAATTTATGGTTAAAAAAACGAAACCTTTTATTTAAATTTAGTTAGATAAAAAATTAATTAATTTAATTTAACTTACTTTTGAGAAATTCATTCCTTTCATTAGAGTGATCCTCCATATCCAGATTCGTAAAAATGACTAAATATATTACTCTCCAAATATTCAGTTTCTAAGTTCAGAGGTTTGGACTGGGCGTTGTTGAGTCAGTCAGTCAATCAGTCAGGATTACCCCTTTTCATCCCCTTAGGGGTGGAATTTCTAAAAATCCTTTCTTAATGGATGCTTACGTCATGAAAGGAATACACTCTCCAAATTTCATGTTTCTAGGTTCAAGGGTTTGGGCTGGGCGTTGATAAGTCAGTCAGTCAGGACAATCGTTAAAACACATTTTACCCCTTTTCACCCCCTTAGGGGTGGAATTTCTAAAAATCCTTTCTTAGTGGATGCTTACGTCGTGAAAGGAATACACTCTCCAAATTTCACGTTTTTAGGTTCAGGATTTGGGCTGGGCGTTGATGAGTCAGTCAGTCAGTCAGTCAGGACAGTCGTGAAAACACATTTTACCCTTTTTCACTCCCTTAGGGGTGGAATTTCTAAAAATCCCTTCTTAGTGGATGCTTACGTCATGAAAGGAATACACCCTCCAAATCTCAAGTCTCTAGGTTCAGAGGTTTGGGCTGGGCGTTGATGAGTCAGTCAGTCAGTCAGGACAGTCGTTAAAACACATTTTACCCCTTTTCACCCCCTTAGGGGTGGAATTTCTAAAAATCCTTTCTTAGTAGGTGCTTACGTCATGCGAGAAATACACCCTCCAAATTTCAAGTCTCTATGTCAAGGGGTTTGGGCGTTGATAAGTCAGTCAGTCAGGACAGTCGTTAAAACACATTTTACCCCTTTTCACCCCCTTAGGGGTGGAATTTCTAAAAATCCTTTCTTAGTGGGTGCTTACGTCATGCGAGGAATACACCCTCCAAATTTCAAGTCTCTAGGTCAAGGGGTTTGGGTTGGGCGTTGATGAGTGAGTCAGTCAGTCAAGTCGAGCCGGCGACGGGGATTAGGCGGCCGCGCAGAAAGAGAAATAATTTTAATTTTGACAATTGCGGCAGAATAGCTTACTTCATTCATTATTTAGGAAATAAGGGTCAAGCGGACTCTGCCCCGTTGGGCTATAAACACTCGCAGCGGAATCGGTTAATTTGTTTATCGTTTAGCGCATATGGGTCAAGCGGACTCTGCCCTGTTGGGCTACAGTTAATAAATATAGATTTAGATTTAAAAAGACACGCCCACAGGGCCAAGGTAGTGTTTAAGTTTATTTCTAATCGCGTCGATTCATGAAGTATGGTTTATTTTCATTTTGCTGGTTCCCACGTATAACATACTACCCGTTTATTTTGCGATCGCGGACGAATCGACGTAAAGCACGCGATAAAATGGGGAACTGCGATAATCTCCAGGAACAAGTGGCGCCGGACGATCAAGCGAGACCTAGTACGCGTGTCTATAGGGTCGGCGTCAAAGAACGGTCACGGGATCAGAATATCAATGCGCGAGCGACTTCCCCGAGGAAAATCGCAAAATTCGACTTATGACACACCTGGGGCACGTGCCCACAAGGTTGGCGTCAACGGCGAACCGAAGAGGAAAAAGTAAGCTACGCGAGCGACTTCCCCGAGGACAACCATAAGTTGTCACACGAAAAACACATGGTAAGCGTACCCAGGAGGTCGGCGTCAACGGCCAACGAAGCGCGCGAGAGTTGGAAACACGAACGTCCTCTACAGGGAGAAACGGGTCTAGACGGTGCGTAAACACCTAGTACGCGTTACCGAGGGGTCGGCGTCGAAGTACGGGCGCGAGTTTAGAAGATCGGCGTAGGAACGTCTTCTACGAGGAGAGATAACTCTGACGAACTCGGCCATACTCGGTACACACCGTGGGTAGGTCGGCGTCAAGGCGCGAACAACGGTACGGAAAGTTCGCACCAGGACATCTTCCCCGAGGGGAACCGCGTTAGAGAAGTGTTCCGACACCTGGTGCACGACCAGACAGGGTCGGCGTCAACCGCGCGGCCCGGAAACGAAAAGGGGGAACCTGGACGTCTTCCACGGGAACGAGACACGGAAACGGGCCTACCAGGTCCCGAGGACAAGATCCATGGGATCGGCGTTAACGACCGACAGTACGAGGGATACCTAGACATCTTCCACGGGGAGAGTGGCCAGAAACTGCACGATGGTCATTCCCCAGGAGGTGCGCAAGGGTTGGCGTCGACGGCGTGCCAAATCGGCGAACCGTCGATACCTGGTGCAGCGGCACCGGCAGAAGGAGGCCTCCACGTCGTACCGCGCGTGGAAATTTCCATCACAACTGCCGGGAACGTCCCCACGCAAAGATTACGTGAACAAGTGCGCAGTTGCGAACATTCGCGAACGAAGTGGCGCGGAGTGGGGATGGGACACCGTGGTAGGGAGCCGAAGCGAGAGCCACCGCTCTTGGCACTCTTGGCAGTCTCTCGAATGTAACCGTGGCGATAACATGTATCTCTGTCGTAACGAACGATCGCGGACTTAGTCTTCGGCGCGAACGGACATTGTGCGAACACAGTCGCGAGTTGCATATAATAATCGGGAACGCCCGCGAAATGCGTTAATACTCGTTGTACAATAACGAGCGGTCCTGCGAGGCCATACAATACTTCGTTGCAAGCCGTTAGACGTGAGTGACTTGTGCTCATTAACAACTTTGTAAAATTTACTTGGTGCATCGACGATCTGAATAAAAGAGAATCGTTAATTGAAATTTATCTGCAACAATTATTAAACATACTTACCTTCTACTTACCTTGTCCATCGGCGGTAATCCATAAGAGTCCAGCGTTGATCTCGGTATGCGAATAGGCGAGGATCTGGGAAGTCAACGGCGACGGTGATCCAATCCGAGGCGGGAATCTGAAAGAAGAAGAAAGATTAGTATAGTTTATAATAAAGATAAAATTTCACGTGAATTTCTCGAAGTGTCGATCCATCGAAGTCCAACGTTGCTCCTGGTATGCGGTGATGCGAGGATCCTGGAGTCAGCAGCGGTGATCATCAATCCCAGTCGGGAACCTGAAAGAAAGGATAATTAATTAAATTAATATCTTCGGAGAAAAAATATACTTACCTTCTCGGTAGTTAAGGCGAAACCGAGTGGCGACCGTACGATAGGAGGACAACCGGCGCAAATCGGGCTCCCATATAACACCGTTCGGTTAAAACCTAACCTGAAATCGCCGTGAGCTGAAGTCGTGCGCCCGGCGCGCCACAGTGACGAAACTGCCGGACTAGCCCCGGGTGCTTACTGACGGATTAGCCCCGAACACAAGTTTCAGGTTTGATCGCCCACGAAATATTAGACATCAACGATAATGAAAAAACTACACTGAATTCGTGTTTAGCATGCATTACTCTTTATAATCACGTACCTCGAGATTTGGAGAGCAAATATTATTGCAGATATTACAAAATTTCCACGCGCAGAAAATTTCACTTTCACCTTCCGAAAACACGTTTGTCCTCGTAAAAATCGTAACACGGCAGGTAACGTGCCGAAACTCCGTTGGTCACATGAGTACCATAAGCAGCGTTTACAATGTTAATAGCGAGTTCGCACAATATACATATTTCGAGATATTTGATTTGACGGATTTACCCCGTAAACGTTTTAGCCCCGGTCTCCCCTACTTCTTTACAGTGATTTAAATAAAATGTTTATTAGCATAAAAAGTTCAAATATCGATTTAAAGTATGCAGATTTACTGCTTTCACAAAAAGCTGTGTTTTAATACAAAAATCGGCGTAGTTTACTTGTCAGTTGGAAAAAGTATATAAAATTTACACAATAATACTATTATTAGACTATTAAGCTTCAGCTTAAACAAAAAATGGCATTTTCTCTAATTGATTGTAAAAATTATATCGATCTTGTTTTACTTATTATTGTAATTGTTTCACTTATTTATATACTTATGTGATCACGTTTGGTGCAGCTTTCTGCGAATTGTCATAAAGCAGCTGTTGTTCAAATTAATAAATTGGATTTGGATACTAAACGTCTTAAGTTAAGAATACGTTTACCGACAAATAATATATAAAGAACGCTGCAAAATAGAAAAGTAATTAAAGGAGTACCACATATTTATACAGACATTTGCATTATTTATTTAAGTACATTTATGTTTAGTGCAGTTTTCCGCGAATTGTCGAAGCAGCTGTTGTTCAAATTAATAAACCGTTTTGATACTGAGTTTTGAATGTCTCAGTTAAGAGTACGCTTTTCGGCAAATAATATGTGAAGAACGCTGCAAAATAAGAACATTTAATTCAAGGAGAATATTATTTTATCAATAATGAAGCACTGGAACAATCAAAAAATTAGGCGAAGAATTTGTGTTTCCAACATTATTGTTCTTGGAACATATAACCTAAATTTTTTGGACAGCAATTTTGGAAAGTACCAAAATTGATTAGCAATAAAATACAGATAAAAATTTTAATTTGTTGAACATTGTATATAATATGTTGTATATATGAGTTGGTTGTTCTAAGATGATAAGGTTTACCTTTAATGTAATTAATATTTTCCACGTTATTATTCTTCGCAAAGGCCAAACAAAAGACCAACTATCTCACCAATAGCATCGTTGAAAAAACAATCCTCAATCCTCAATCCGCAATCCCATTCTCCATACATAGTCTGATAAAACAATCCTTAATCCCCAATCCACAATCCCAATCTCCAATCCATACGGGCTTTAAGGGGCCTCAGGGTGACCCCGCAAAAAACCCAGGCAACTTGGTTTTACGACAAGACGCTGTGGGGCCCACCCCCAAGAGAGCTCAGCCTAACTATCGAGGGAATCCGCGTCCTGATAGAGCCCAGCCTCAAGTATTTGGGGCTGTGGCTCAAGGAGGATGGCAGCTTCAGCGAGCACATTGCCCGCATTGCCCCAAAAGCTGGGGCCGTGGCAAACACAACCTGGCCACAGTATATACAGTAGCGCAATTCTTCTGATTTCTTGTTGTCCAAAATGGAGTGCGCATGCGCGAAATAAGTAAGCGCCCACTAACACCATCTGAACGTCGTTCTCTGAACTTCTTTCTCAATTGCTCTTCCTTTCTCCGTTCTGCTCCGCTCCCTCTTAAAATTTAAATGGTCAGTTAAGTAAATGCCTATCTGTATTGGAACAGAAATTTGGAGGGAATTAGCTCAATTAGCCACTGAATGCTATTGAGAGCTGTTAGAAGTGTTTGATAGACTCTGAATAACTACGTTTGTGATGAAAGTGAAAAGAGTTTATAAAGTGAAGACAGTGAAAGAATGAAGTGAAGAAAAGTGAAGAAAGTGATAAAAGTAAAATAAGTGATAAAAGTGATAAAAGTGAAGGAAACATAAAAGAGAAATTCTTTTCTAAGGGAATATAAACCTATATAAATATTATATAAGTTAACCTATATAAATATTATATAAGTTAACCTATATAAATATTATATAAGTTAACCTATATAAATATTATATAAGTTTTCAATTCTCTCGGAAGCACTTTGATCTTAGCTTTATTTCAGGTGTTGCTGCATAATAATTAAGGATCAAGAATCAATATTAAAACAGAAATTAAAAAAAAAAAATGAATGCGATAAGGAAGCCAAGCTGTGCAGTACCAGAGTGCGTTAAAAAGTTTATTAATGTGCAACGACATTTTTTTAAATTTCCAAAGAAACAAGACAGGTATAACACATTGCTTTATATAATAATTATTTTTTATATAAATCATATTTTTAATTGTAATGTGTACATTACTTTGTCATTGGTAAAATGGTACAACATTTACAGATGGCTGCAATGGGTACGAGCATGTGGAAGGCTGGATCTAGAACCTAAAGGTCCAGAATATGCCCACCAGAATTGTCGTTTGTGCCATTTGCATTTTGAAAACAAATGGTACAAAATTAATAAAGTTAGGGCTCGTCTTCACCCAGATGTTGTACCCACTATATTTTTTGAACCAGATTTTCAACAACAGTGAGTTTTTACTAACAAATAATTATTAATTTTTAACATATTTTAATTTAATTAAATTAGTTTTGTTTCATAAAAAAGTATAAAATTGAATAATACTCTGGTATAAGGTAGTAGTACATAAAAAATAATTTTTGTAACAATATGATTAATAGCAACAATATCTAACAATATTTACATTATTTTTTATGTATTACGCGAAAGTAACATATAAAAACATAAAATAATTAAAATCTTTTAGGGACAACACAGCCCGAACAAACAACACAACAAAATAAGGAAAACAAAACCCGAACAAACAACACAACAAAATAAGGAAAATGTGGTTAAAGAGAAAGTAGATAGTTATGCTAAATATAAATTTTCTATTTTTTATAATATTATATTTTATAGTAGATATTATGATACATATTTTTTGTTGCAGAAATACATGTGCTGAGGCAACTGTTGCAGAAATGCAAGTGCAAGAAGATAATAGATAATTTATATTAATAAAGAACTTGTTTACGTTTATTAACAATAATGGCTAAAAGAAAAAAAAATTGTATATTTTCAGCAAAGCAGAAACTTCACAAACAATCGTCCCAATTATTGTCAGTGACGTAGAAATAACTCAACCGTAAGTTTTTCTTTACTAATTTACAGTTAAACATGTATTTTTATTTTCTTTATTTGTTATGTAATAAAAATTTTCTTATAAAATATAATTGTCAGGATATATGTAATTTATTTATTAACACATTATATTTAAATTCCTTTTAACTTTAGATTTTATTTTATATTATTTTGCTGTTTTTGTCTCTTATTACAAATTTATAGTTACATGATTACATATATCATATTTAAAAATAATCTTTGTGCTATGGATCTAACGTTTGGAATATATTATAGGAGCACATCCACTATCAAGAAGCCTGCAGTTAGGAATAAATCGTCCGATGATAGTCCGAGAAAAAGGAAATTGCGAGAGAAGTTCCAAAAATTAAAGGCGCAAAATAAAGTAATGCGTGAAACAATCCGACGGCTTCGTATGGAAAAGAAGAAGAAAGCTACAAAAGTTGAAGAAGAAAACGAATTCGATCAACTAATAAAACTAGGCCGTAAGTTATTACCGGAAAATTTTAATAGAATTTTAGCGGCACAAGTCGACGCACAATTAAAATGTAAACGTGGCAGAAGATATGATCCCGAATTTAAGAAATTTGCTTTATCATTTTTTTTTTTAAGTCCACGAATGTACCGGGAATTGAAAGATTCAGTTGCATTGCCTTCTGTTCTCTACAATTATTTACGCAAAAATGGAATATTGAGCCTGGTATAAATGATAAAATTTTTGAAGCACTTAAATTGAAATTAAATACGTTGCCTCTCATAGAACGTCATTGCATAATATGTGCAGACGAAATGAGCTTAAAAGCTCATTTATTTTATAATATATCACGGGATGAAATAATTGGTTTCGAAGACATTGGTGGTAAAAAATCATCTAAACCTGCAAGAAGCGCTTTAGTTATTATGGCACGTAGTATTGCAGGTAATTGGAAGGTGCCTATTGTTTTTTGTTTTGTAGAGACTACATGCCATATGAACTTTTTAAAAAATCTGATATTTGATACAATAATTAAATTAAGAAATACAGGTGCTATGGTGCATGCATTGGTTACGGACATGGGTTCTAATTTTATACAACTGTCCCGTGATTTAGGAATATCTACACAAAATTCAACTTTTTCAGTTAACGGAGAAAATTTAGTTTACATTTTTGACACTCCACATTTAATAAAAGCAACCCGAAATAATTTGTTAAAATATAATTTTAAATTTAATAATAAAGTAGCTTTGTGGGATCATATTAGACAGTTTTGTATGCAGGACATCAAACAATGGATAAGAGCAGCTTCTAAATTATCAAAAATTCATATGGACCCAAATAAAATCGTGGTACATGTACTTTTAATATATTGCAGTTATATTTATTACAGGTATATTTTTCTTTGAATAGGTTGTAACCGGACGCGGTCAGTTAGAAGTCGGGGATGCGCAATATGTCTGCCTTTTCACGGTCGCCACTCGGTTTGACCTTCGACCCACCGAGAAGGATAAGGTAAGTATCAATCGAATTATTCGAGCAACTAATCTATCTTCTTTTCAGGTTCCCGTCAACGATGGATGAGCACCACTGCCGCACCAGGATACCAGCTTCGCCGTAACTCCGATGGATCAACGACGACGTATGAAGTAAGTATAGGGTAAGTATTTCGAAATAATTGTTGATAACTTTTATAATAAATGAAACAATTTATTCATTTAATCATTCACAGATGTTGTTCACAATAATCATTCGTCACGAACGGCCGCCCGTAATCCTCTCTTTAGTATCGTGAAGATTGACAGCTCGCGATGCCCGAAAATTTTCTAAGTATCGACGGTTCGAAAACGTTGATTAATTAAAGATGTTAATTGGTAGCTATGTACCTCTCACTTCGTGTAATGAGTGAGCACTTAACGCGTTCCGCGGGCGTTACCGGTTGTTATGGATGACGGCTCTTCGAGAATGTTCGCGTGTCGAGAATATTCTAAGTCCCAATGGACTTTCGAGAATATTCTAAGTTCCGAAATCTCTACTCGCGCTCGCAGCGTGTTGCCGCTCCGACGATCCCCGATAGACTGCCAAGAGCTGTGTCGCTCTCTCGGGCTCCCCACTTTGGCGCGATACCCCCACTCCGCGCTTTCTCCTTCGAGAACGTTCGCGTACGGCGTAGGCGATCACAGGCGATCCCCTGGTGCCAACGTTCTGGAAGGTTCCGGTGGATGTTTCCACCGCCAGTACATTCTCGAAGGGTGCCGCTCTCGATGCCGCTGCACCGGGTTTCGACGTTTCGCCGTTTTGGCTCCACGTCGACGCCGACCTATGCGCAACCCTTCGGGGAAGCCCCTGATCGTGATTCCGGATGAATTCCCCGGAGATGATGTCCGGGTGACTTTGAGGGTGTCGGCCGTTGACGCCGACCTCATCGCCGTGGTTCTTCCGACCTAGTACACTCTTCCCGGTACCGCGTTCCCGGGGAGGATGTCCCTGTCGCTATTTCGCTCGCCCGTGCTCGGAGCACGACGCCGACCCGAGATTCGCCTATACTAAGTCCCGCGCATCTCGAAAGTTCCATTTGTTCTTGGAGAACACGTTTCCGTCACTATTTCCCTACTGCGTCGACGGACTTTGACGCCGACTCGCGTATTGCTTCTACCACGTTCCACGTTCCCGGTTTCCGTCGAAAGTTCTCGAAGAACATGTCTCCTTCGCTATTTTCCTACTGCGTCGACGGACTTTGACGCCGACTCGCGTATTGCTTCTACCACGTTCCACGTTCCCGATTTCCGTCGAAAGTTCTCGAGGAACATGTCCCTGTCGCTATCTCTAGAACGCGCTACCGGAGTTTGACGCCGACCTGCGGAAAACTTCTACTACGTTCCGCGATTTCGCTCTAAGTCGAGACTTCTCGGAGAATACGTCTCCTTCGCTATTTCCTTAACGCGCTGCCGGATTTTGACGCCGACCTGCGGAACATGTGTCCCAGGTGTCGAGCAACGAACTTAGCGTGATTCTACCCGTGGCGGGCCTTCCGTTTAGCATTTTGCGAACGCGTCATCGGATCTCGACGCGGATTCGTTTAAACGATGTACCGGGTTTCTGCAACTACTTTCGCGTGCTCGCGACGAAGATTACGTGTGGCTCAAGCCCCTTTTCTCGCGCTTCTCCTCGACCGATTCGCGCGTTTGAATATAAACAAAACTACTTTATACTTGAGCCTTTCTTTAATCAACAAAACAAAATTGAATCGGTTTTCTCTAACGATAATGCGCGCTTACGGCGTAGTACTTACTCTAATGCCTTTATGGCCAAAACTTATTCTAAGGGATTACAATACGACTTAAAACTAATTGCGCCGGACGGGAAATTATTAGTTCGCCTTCGTCCTCGGAGCGCCTTCTCCCTACGAGGACTTAGCCTCTCCTCGATCCCTCCGATTCCGTGGGCGTAGCGGGGCTACGGAACGACTCGTCGTCGCTCGGAATCTCCGGCTTCTTCCTCTCCGCTGGCTCGTTCACCGCCCCGGTTGCTGCCGATGTTCCGGCTGCCTGTGGAGCGAGAGGAATCGGGGTCGCCGCCTGAATAATCGGCATATCACGCGCCGCCTCCCTCGTCGGCAATGCCGCGGCTGCTTCCGCGGCCCTTCTCTCAACGCGCTCCGCGTCGCGCTTGCAATCGGCCAACATTTGCATAGCTTCGGCCGATAGCTTATCTAACAGGACCCGCGGGGACTTGAAGCCAGCGGGCTTCACGAATTTAGCGCGCGGTCGCAAGGTATACCTAAAATTATTTTAAAATGTAATATTAACATATCGTCGTATTAAAATTAAAATTTCATTTATCGCATTTTAAATTAAGCATGAATATATATCTTATTTTTATTTTGGATGCATGATTAAATCATTCATTTATTTCATTTAATGTAATAAAACTATTTTATATTAAATATTTTATAATTATAATTGTTTTCTTATAAGTACAATGTATAAAATATTATATTTTGCTTTTCGGTTGTTCAATATATGTTATATATGTTATATTTTCTCATAATTTTATACCTCAATACATTTATATTATTCAATCACATTTATATAATTTTATTTTTTCTCATTTTTGTATTCTTTTCTTATTTTTAATACATGATAAATATTTATCTTCATTATTTGCATTAAATTCAGATTAATTTCATGTAAAAGCGGAGTGAGAGCGGAGAAAGGAAGAGCAATTGAGAAAGAAGTTCAGAGAAAGACGTTCAGATGGTGTTAGTGGGCGCTTACTTATTTCGCGCATGCGCACTCCATTTTGAACAACACTAACATCAAAGGCGCTGACAGAGAGTTGCGCTACTGTATATACTGTGACCTGGCCAGGCTGCTGCCGAATATCGGAGGGGCAGGCGGGCATGTGCGCCGCCTATATGCGGCGACGGTCCACTCCGTAGTTTTGTACGGAGCACCGGTGTGGGCGGAGGAGGTTTCACGCGACGACCGCCTCAAGCGTCAGTTTGTGGCGGTCCAGCGAATAATAGCTGGGAGAGCCGCCCGCACCTATAGGACCGTCTCCCATTTGGCGGCAACGGTCCTCGCAGGTATCCCCCTATCGATTTGGTCGCCCTGTCCCACGCGGAAATGTACCGACGGGTCAGGGAGATCAAGATGGGGGAGTCGTGGAGTTAATCCCACGACAGAGGGCCGCGCTGAAGTTGCAAGCCAAAAGGGCCCTCCTCCGCAGCTGGGAACAGTATTTAGACAATCTCCGGCTGCAGTCAGGGAGGAGGGTCCGAGAAGCCATTCGGCCCGTCCTAGAAGAATGGACGAGCCGAAAGGCACGCGGAATTAGTTTCCACGCGGCGCATGTGCTCACCGGGCATGGTTGCTTTGGTGAGTACTTGTGCCGCATAGGTAAGGAACGCACCACGGGGTGCCACCACTGTCCGGAGGCGGTGGACACGGCGCAGCATACGCTGGAATTCTGTCCGGCGTGGGAGGAGCTGCGCCGTGACTTTCGGGCAGTGGTTGGGCAGGATCTATCCCCCCCGGCGATTGTCGCTGCTGCAGTTGAGCCGAGGGGGAAAGAGAAATGGAGGAAGTTCGTCTCCTTCTGCGGCAGCGTTATGTCGCAGAAGGAGGCGAACGAAAGAATTAGGAGGAGGGAAGCTCCGCCCTCTCCTGAAGACGGTGAAGAGGAAGGAAACGGGGCACCGAGGCCGCCGCCGCCAAGAGTAAAAAGGCGACGGCAAAGATTCGGTGCCCCCCGACAAAGCACGGGAATAAGACAACGGCACGGGCCTCAACGCCCCTGCCGGCTCCCTCTCTTTATATAATTGGAAGGAGCATCAGGATACAAGGAATGCGCAGGGAGGGAGGGGGACGAGGGCCGCTGCATTTGCGGTGGCTCCTCCTCCCCCCCCCCACTTATCCGTGCGGAGTAAAAACCCGCACGAAGGAGGGAGATGGGCAGCGGCGGGGTTCGCTCCTGCTCGGCCTGGTTTCTCGGCCTGCGGGGGGGGGGGGGGAATGGTGGGAGGCTTGTCCTCCTAAGCCCTGTCCTCCCGTGGGTGGTGGGGCCATGGCCGGGCTGGTTTGGCTTCGGCGCCGTCCGTCGCGTCAACCTCAGTTGACACTCGGTCGCGGCCTGGGGGGAGGGGGGCTCGGGCGGATTCCCCAAGGGGTTTCCGCCACAGGCGTTCCTCCCGGATCGTGGCGGGCTGGGGCGGTACTCGGGGACGCCTGAGTGCCGTCCCTGCCTGCCCTCCACGGGAGGGCGCGAGGGGGGGAGAAACCCATCGCTTCCATGATGGCCACTCCTCTCCCCGCTCGCCTGGGGGCGGGCGCGCGGTCTGTGACTGCCGCGCGCCCGTGCGAAAGCAACTCCGGAGAGGGGTGGCGGATGGGGGTAATGCCACCCATCCGCCACTAGTTAGGGCTCCCCGGTAAGCGCTCCCCGATTGGGGTCCATGACCGGTTGCCGCGGCGCGCCCCGATTGGATCCCCATGACTGGTTGCATCCGGGCAGGGCGTGGGGAGGCTCACGGAAGGTATACTATGTGTTTCCCAGGGCCTTCCCTTCATAGCGCCGAGAGGGGCATCCGGGGGGGTTTTAGTTGGTTAAAGCCCAACATAACCGCCCGCCCTACCCAGAGGGCGGGGGTATCCGTGTGGATTTCCCCCTCGTAAAAAAAAGAAACACGAATCCTAACTGTAGTGCATTCCAAGGTTACTATAAAAGTTTATTGATAAATATGTAAAATCTTCATCAATGTATGAAAATTGTGAATCTGATACATGCAGATATTTAATAAATTTAAGACAATCACCAATATCGCAAGAAAATCAAATTACAAATATATTACCAAATATAGAAACACCTGACGAATATAAAATTAACAACAATGCAATATTGAGTATCCAGAATTTTAAATTGCAAAAAGTAATGTCACAGTTCTTTACAAATAATTGTGAAACATGCTCCATGAACAACAATTTGCTGGAACAAAATACAACGTTTATAAATCGCATGGCAAATATAGAACTTATAACTCGTTATTATTTGCCATTAATATCACATTTTCCACAGTTTTCAAATTATATTAAACAGGATGTAATGCAAAAAATTGACTTCGACTTTTTAGAATGCACTCATTCAATGTCAATGAAGAAGACATTGATATATAAATATATTGATCACATAATCGTAGAGTATTTTGAAATAATCAGAAAAATGTTAAAAGGATCATTACGCTTATTCCTGACTAATACAGATGTTTGGCACACCATCATGTATATAAGTTGTATATATATATCTGTGTATTAAGTATTCTAGTCATTAAGTAGATTAGTTAACCACGTTTCTTTCTTTTGTAATTTGCGCGAAATGTCGTCGGATCGCGAGCAGCAGAAGCGTGCGACTCACCGGTTGGTGCTGCCCTCGCCCATCCGCCGACGGCATCCGCTCCCCCCGAAAAAGGAGCAACTACTCGCCCGCGGCACTTTACAGGACCGTGGGCAGGCACTCATCGTCAAGCCGCCTTACGGCACACACTCTTCATCCGTCTTACGGAACACACACACACACACGCCCACAAGACCTTCGGGAAGTCTTTCTGCTTGTGCTCCTGCTTGCTCGCTGCCTGCCTGCTCTCTTGCTTGCTTGCTACCTGCCTGCTCTATCTATTGCCTTGCTTGCACGTGCTTGCCGGCCGCGCGCCGCCCGAGACGAGACTCTCGGAGCGGCCACGAGATCTGAGGACGGGACGAGGCCCGGTGGTGCCCGGGAACGACGGCCGACACGGTGAGTCGCTTCGGATTATTCTCGCTTTTCGTACAATTGCTGCATGCGCGTTTGCTTTCGCTTAAGTAGTCGTGAGGGGATTGCATTACCCCCCTCTGGTCCTTCGAGCACTCGCTAAATTTCGCACATCTCGCCACCGGGGGACCGACACCCCCCCGTTCAACAGATGTACTAATAAAACTTGCGCAAGATTATTTCATAAAACACAGCAAAAAGGTTTAAATTATTGTATTCACATTGTTTGAGATCGTGATAATCCGTATCACCAGAAAATCGCTTTCGGTTGCATGTCAGCGCAAGCACGCTTTCGATAAAGTATTCGATTGAAATCGCATTAAACTAGTCATATTATTGTCAAGTTATAGCATGGATCTTTTCGTTAGAAGCATTCCGGAACATTCGCTAACATTTCGGCAATAACAAAGTCAAGCTAACAGTTCGCACAAACAAGCAAAAAATCCATGCTATAAACATCGCAAACAGCGCAAACAAGCAACGATCTCTTCGGATCGCAAAACGAAAATTGCCGTAAGTGCGATGACGTGAGCCGCCCGCGACGTGGCCAATCAACCCGCCGAAATTTCCGCGAGCGGCCTGTAGCGACCAATCATGCGCTCGAGTCCTTTAACAACCTTCTATGTTTTCAATACGATAAAGTTATTCGTGATCAGCTCGGAGAGAGCCTCGCTGCCGAGATAATAAAAGGTTCGCCGCTGTGCCGAGGGCCCTCCTTTTGCTAAAGTTCACCCGCTTAGAATCACCGCTCGTGTAAACCGCTTTTTCGTACACCGCTACGCGCTTCGCTCGTCGAATACGCTTGTCGCTATCACGCGCTGCTCTCGCAGCTTTGCTGGCCGTAAATTCTGTGCACGCTACGGTGTCTTCCTTTGCTGAAAACGAACTCTGTAAATACATTGTAATATAAACTTTTTGTAATATACGTTTTATTCATTTTCTTGTAATTGTGAATTGCGATTCCTTTTTTTGTGGTCGTTCCATCACCTCGCGCTTCCTCGCGCTACCGCGCGCTTTCGAACACACATATGTGTGTTATATATATAACATATATATTTACAGATATAAATACAAGTTTAAAAAATGTGTTACGTTTATAAATTTATATTACTTTATAAATATCTTACATTTATTTATAAAGATTTGGATTATATTTTAAAAACATTACTATTAGTTTTCAAAGATGCGTTTCTAATTACAGGTTTTATATTCACAAGATGTTATATTCACAAGTTTTCTTATTATTTTGTCATATTACATTATTATATGTATTTTGACAGTTTATATTGAGGCACCCGTGATAGGAAAGAAGCAGGAGTTTCCTTTGCAGGAATAGAGAGCAACTCGTCGTACCAGAAAATGACTTTATTCAAAATAGCGTGTTATCTATACGGCAGTTCGCTCGCGACTGTACATCATGGCCGCGCTCGGAGGCTCTCGGAACCCGCTGACCCGAAGTGCCGCGCTCGGCACACATCGCGCCCTCTCGGAATACGCATACGCGTGCGTCAAATGCGACGATCTGCCTTAACACTTCCGCCGTCTGAGCGTTTGACAAGAACCCCAAGATTTGTACGCAGTTCGATAAACTTATTTCTGGAGAGCGCTTTCGTAAATACATCTGCCAATTGAGCCTCGGTACACGGAGAAAATTTTATATTAAGTAGGGGAGACCGGGGCTAGATCGCTAACGGGGTAAATCCGCAAAATCAAATATCTCGGAACCTGTATATTGTGCGAACTCGCTATTAACATTGTAAACGCTGCTTATGGTATCCATGTGACCAACGGAGTTTCGGCAGGTTACCTGCCGTGTTATGATTTTTACGAGGGCAAACGTGTTTTTGGAAGGTGAAAGTGAAATTTTCTGCGCGTGGAAATTTTGTAATATCTTGAATATTATTGTATCACCGAATCTCAAAGTAAGTGATTATAAAGAGTAATGCATGCTGAACACAAATCCAGTGTAGTTTTTTCATTATCGTTGATGTCTAATATTTCGTGGGCGATCAAACCTGAAACTTATGTTTGGGGCTTATCCGCTAGTGAGCACCCGGGGCTGGTCCGCTAGTCTCGTCACTGTGGCGCGCCGGGCGCACGACTTCAGCTCACGGCGATTTCAGGTTAGGTTTCCCTCGAGCGGCGTGATTCTGTCTCCCCTTGCACGTGCGTCAGTTGTATAGGAGGGAAATGGTACGCACGTATCGTCGCAAAACGACTCCCGTCGACAAGGAGCAACTCAAGAAGGCAGTTCTTGCGGTGAGAAAAGATAAAATGAGCGTTTCCGCAGCCGCAAAACAATTAAGAGGCCAGCCCAAAAAAAATGCCACACAAACAGAACCGCAGCCTTCGACGAGCAGTGGGCGTAAATCGAAATCAAGGAAGCAGCAGCGGTCGGATTCTGACGAAGACTTGGATAATACGTGCTGCGTGTGCTCAAAGAAGTTGACAAGCAGAGCATATGGGAAACAGTGCATTGCGTGCGAGCGTAGGGCACACAACACATGCGTGCGCTCTGTATCGCGTCAGGATCTGTATTCACGTGCCTTGATTGTTTTATGGAATAGATAAAACAATTATTTTTTAATGTTTCGCATAAAAATTTGAAATAAATTTTTATTTTTCTCTTAAAAAACAATTATTAAAATGTATCCTATCATTTTTCAGGATTAGATGTACGTATATGTATTGAAAATGCAGTGTAACGGATTTACCCCGGGGGGGTAACGGTTCAGCCCCGGCATTTTTGAGATTTCAATTTTTGCACCGTTGTCGTTTTTGCTCTATACCGGTTAAACAAAGCGACGTAGATAAAAATTTCCTGTATAAATTTTGTAGCTAAAGGTTCACTCTTTACAGTGGTATACCAATTTTAACTTAAATTATTTATTTTGTTGTTAAAAATTGGCACCGAAAAAAAACTAGCGGTCTAGCCCCGGTCTCCCCTATTACTATGTTTTTTTCACTGACTGCGGACCATCAAGGAATTAGAAGTTTAAATGCTATGGCCATTATTTTGAAAACAATAAAGCAACGCAATTTTTACGCTTTCTCATAGCAAAAATTTTTATATCTCAAAGCAAAAACTTGCTGGATAAAAGTTAGAATTACAAAGAGAAGTAAAAAATATATACCGAATAAGTTTTTCCTGTACACCATAGAAAAAATTAACTCTTTCCACTTTATATTTCGCTAAAATATAGCTTGAGCAGCGTTTTTACAAAAATTACTTTATTCATATAATAAAAAGCAGTGTTGCCATAGTAAAAATTACATGAAGATCATGTAAACATTTCAAATTCGGTAACTCATTGTTAAAAATTCGAGGAGAAGGGGAAAGGAATAAGCGTTGCTTGCAAGATCTTGTCGAGCATGAACGATTTTTGTTGAATAAGTAAACGCGGCAGTCAGCTAGAAATGTAATATATGCCATTTGATTTTTAATCGTTTTTAACTTTAATTTGATTTATTAAATAAAATCTTCATCTTGCGCGCCCAAGTAGCACCTTTAGGCGTTCTCATTATTCTCATTAACTTTATTACACATTTAATTTTAAAATATATTTAATATTATGTTATATTGTGTTGATATACAAATATTCGTATATCAACGGCGCTATCTGGACACAAGGTGAAGATTTTATTTAATGAATCAAATCAAAGTTAAAGACGGTTAAAAATCAAATGGCGTATATTACGCTTCTAGCTTTGGCTGCCACGTTCAATTATTCGATAAAATCGTTCATGCTCGAGAAGATTAGTATTCATTGTATACCACTGTATTATTGTTGCGTTGTTTTTAATATTTGCTAGTTAATAAATTTCAAGATTTTTGAACACCATAAAGATGTGTTATATACGAATATAAGAAAGAAAGAAGCAGCAGAGTCAGAGGATCGCTGCTAGCGTATTCGATCATCGAAGTCAAGCAACGTCGGGCGCGGATACTAGTTGGATGGATGACCGGCTGAGAGAGCGGATTTTCGGGTGCTATAGCCTAGCTGTTCGAAAAAGATCAGTAATTTATATAGGTTAAGCTACATTGTGTTATATAGCTCCGGGGCGGGCTGAAGGCACTAAATGTCCCTCAACCGAGGGAACAAAAAAAAAAAAAAAAAAAAAAAACGGTAATATTCGTCTGTTAATTTTCAGACGGATATCTAATTATTTTGATGGAAAACAACCTGAATTCTCTGTGTACGAATTTTTACTATGGCAAATAATAAAATATGTTAGGTAAGTTTTAAATTTTACTATGTTGTACTATAATTTATTCTATAAAGTCATGATGGTCCACCGATAATATAAAAAATAGTAAAATGTAATTTAAAACTGTATTATAAATTAATATAAAATTTTCTCCGTGTAGGCACGAAAGCGACATCGATCTCGCGATTCTCTACCTTCTCGCGAATGAAGTGATATTTTATATCTATATGTTTCGTCCGTTTATGGAACTCCGGGTTCCGAACTAGACGAATCGCGCTCTGATTGTCAACGTACAACGTTGTCGGCTTATCATACTTGAAGCCTATTCCACTCAGGAGCGTACGAAGCCACACAGCTTCTTTTGCCGCAGTCGCCGCCGCTATGTACTCGGACTCCGTTGTGCTCATGGACACTAGTTTCTGTCGTTAAGACGACCACGTAACGATACCGCTCGCGATGCGGAACGCATATCCCGTCGTTGACCTTCGAGTCTCGACGTCGCTCGCAAAATCCGCGTTCGAGTATCCCGTTAACTCGATTCCCGACTCACTCGCCCGATACTCAATGCCCACGTCTATCGTTCCAATCAAATACGAGATGATCCGCTTCACTGCTTGCTAGTGACTCTCGTTGTGATTACTTAGGAATTTACTAGTCGCGTTTACCGCATACGCGAGATCCGGACGTGTTACTACGGCCAGGAACATGAGTGATCCCACGGCTTCGCGATACGGCACGTTATGCTTCTCATTTTCACCTAACTCTACCGGATACAAAATTGTATGAGGATCCGCCGGCACGGAAACCTCTTTCGCTTTACTCATGCCAAACCTCTCGATTACTTTTCTCGCATACGCCGACTGATGCACGAACATCGACTTTGACGCTCGATCTCGCTCGATTTGTATCCCGACGAAGCTGCTACAGTCACCGAGAGTTAACTCAAAAGCTTCCCTCAAAGCCCCGATTATACTATCGACCACTTTCAACGACTTCGCGGCCACTATACCGTCGTCGACAAAAATCGCGAGATATACCTCGTATCCATCGTAGATACCGTAGAAAACGCAACTGTCAGCATCAGTCTCTTTCAAATTAAACCGTTTTAAAAACCCCGTGAATTTAATGTTCCAGCAGCGCGGTGCTTGTTTAAGCCCGTAGAGTGACTTCTTGAGCTTGCACACTATATCCCCTCGACCCCCGGCTTTCTCGTTGACCACAAGACCCGTCGGTAGCTCCATCCAGATATCCTCGTCAAGCTCGCCGTGTAGGAATGCTGTTCGCACGTCGAACTGCATGACCTCAAGATCGGCCTGCGTGATGACCGCAAGAAGTACTCTGATTGAGTCGTACCTTACGACTGGCGAAAATGTCTCGGAGTAGTCCACACCTTCTCGCTGCTTGAACCCTCGGGCGCACAGACGCGCCTTGAATTTTAACACATTTCCATCTGTGTCTCTCAGTATTTTGAAGACCCACTTAGAGTCGATGATCTTCTCTCCTGGAACTCGCGGAACAATTATCCACGTCCCGTTCGTTCTATGTGCATCGAGCTCGTCCTCGATTGCTTCCGCCCATTGACCTGCCTCTGGGCTAGTTATAGCCTCCTGGTACGTAGTTGGCACGTTGTATTCTGCACAATACAACGCATATCTGGTCGGAGGGCGCAACGAGTCTCGATTGCGCAGCGACCTGGGTGTCACCGCTTCCTGCTGCTGCTGCTGCTGCTGCTGCTGCTGCTGTCGGATCTCGACGTTCTCGACCCTGTTTCCTCGAACTGCCTGAGCTCCTCTCGCGTTACCGGCGGCCACATCGTCAGCGCCTGCGTTGCCGACGACAGCTCCGTTGCCGTGACCCGCGTTTTGCTCTTCTTCCTCACCATCATCATCGCTCGACGACGGCAGGGTGAGTTCGACCTCGGATTCTGACGTCTTTGGATCCCCTCGGTGCGCTCGTTCATTGAACACTACATGCCTGGAAATAGACAAACATTTCGTAATAGGATCGAACAAACGATAATTCGACGACTCGCTATCATAGCCCACCAGGACCATCTTCTTCGCTCGAGCGTCATATTTCGTGGTTTTCTGCTTTGGCACATACGCATAAGCGTCCGAGCCAAATACTCGCATGTGACGAAGATCTGGCTTCTTCCCCGTCCATTGCTCGTACGGAGTACGAGCCGTCTCGTGATTGTCCCATTCTGTTAATAGTGTACACGGCTGCTGCCGTTGCTTCCGCCCACAGATGTGCTGGTAGATTCCTCGCCTTGAGCATCGTCCTTGACGCCTCGACGATCGTGCGGTTATCTCGCTCCGACCTCCCATTCTGTTCCGGCGTAAACGGCGCCATGGTCTCCAGTGTGATACCTCTCTCCCTCATGTACTTCTTCATGCTTGCGTTGCAATATTCCGTACCATTGTCGGCGCGCAGGGTTTTCATCGTGCGCCCGAATTTATTGGATATTCGACGCTCGAACTCGACGAATCGCTCGTACACGTCTGACTTGTGACGCATGAAGTACACGTATCGAAATGCAATGGCGTCGTCCTTGAAAAGCACGTAATACCGTGCGCCGCCTGTCGACTCCGTTGGTATCGGTCCGCACACATCGCTGTGAAAGTATTCCCCTGGATTCCTTGATGCTTTGCCGCTGTTGCTCTTGAACGGTAACTTGTGAAGCTTGTCGAACTGGCATGCCTCACAGAAAAACTCACCCGAGTTTTTCACGTTTACTTCGTCTGCCAGTCCTCGACTCACCAGCTCGGTGAGCGCCCACTTGTGGATGTGGCCCAGCCTCTCGTGCCAGATTTTGAAATCCAGCGACGTCACGTTGACCTCTCGTCTCGGCTTCGGTCTTCGGAAAAACATGCGGTACAGCCCGTTCTCCTGCCTCGCTCCGGTCGCCTCGATCACGCCTCCTCGTGACACTTCGACGACTCCGTTTTCGAAGCCGACTCGAAATCCTTTCTTCGT
The DNA here is from genome assembly GCA_035220575.1 of Temnothorax rugatulus. Classification (NCBI taxonomy): domain Eukaryota; kingdom Metazoa; phylum Arthropoda; class Insecta; order Hymenoptera; family Formicidae; genus Temnothorax; species Temnothorax rugatulus. Next base: position 113,268 of record JASTWL010000330.1, read on the forward strand.
GCACACTCCAACTGAAAATAGGTTTCGAGTAACACGTGGAACAAGCAGTACGTTCTCGATCACACCGCTGTTCCATTCGCCATTGGCATACTTCTCAATGCGAATTTTACCGATGCCTGTTACCTCGCATTCACCGTCATCTCCCAGCAAGACCGGCCGCAGCTCTTCGAATCAGTCGCGACGCGACGTTATGTGTTCCGACGCCGCGCTGTCGGTAATCCATACCTCTCGTTTATCCGCTTCGCTTAGCTGCCGGATCTGCCCGACCGACGGTAGTTGCTGTCGCGATGCTTCTCCGTCTCTCGTACGAATCGACCACAAACGCGCAGCTGCTGCTGGACTGACCTTTCGTGTTGTTATTGTTGTCATTCTGGTTCTTCCGCTTGTCACACTGGTTGGGGTAATGCCCCTTTTCCTGGCATCGGTAGCACTCGATGTTTTTCTTCGACCTTTTCTTCTTTCTGTCCTTGTCCTTTGTTTTCGCGCCGTCCTTCGAAGCACCTTGCTTTGTCACTGCTAACGCGCTTGCCGAATTTCCGTCCTCACCAAGATTTTGATCCTCGCGAATGAGCCGTTCTAATAAATTTTCGATCGTTTGCCGTGTCGGGTCCACACTGTCCCATGCCGTCTTGAACACACTAAATCTAGTCGTCAAACTCGAGAGAATCTTCGCGATCACTGCAGCATCCGAAATTGTCTCGCCGAGATCTTTTAATTAACGCGCCATATTTCGCACCGTGCTCACATGTTGTATGATCGAATCGGACGGGCTTATTTTATACGAATAGAACCGCTGCGTTAACGTACCGACGTTCGCCGCAGACTTCTGTTCATGCATCGTAATCAATTTGTCCCACATTTCTTTTGCAGACCCGCACACTAGTACACTCACCACTTGATCGTCCTCCATCGCCGACGTGATGATTGCTGTGGCTTTCGCATTGTCTTTGACCCACGATTTCATATACCCGGCGTTCGGCCCTTCTGCGTTCGGCGGCCTTGGTCTCGTGCCATCGACCACATCGAATATTTCATTCGCCATTAGCACCGCTGTGATTTGGAACTTCCACGATTGATAGTTTTCCCGTCGAGCCGTTTGACTGACCGCACTAACCCGTCGTCCGGCATTCTTGATTTCGATCACTCTGTCCACGCGACAACCGGAATCCCGCCGATGTACACGACGCGATGCAACTCGATTAGATACGTCTCACGAACTCGTTTCACACGATGTCCGCAATGTTCCTGGATTACTTTCGTGCACTTGTCCGACTCGCACACCGCGCTTCGTACCGCGTGCCTTGCTCGCACACCGTGCTTCGTACCGCGTGCCTTGCTCGTACACCGCACTTCGTACCGCGTGCCTTGCTCGCACACCGTAATGGCCGCCTCGACCACCTGTTCCGCACACTTCTCCTATTTTCGCGACCTCAGTCTCTTCACACCTCTCCTTTCCAGCACTATCTTGCACCGGCTGCGATGCTTGGGCCCATAACCTGTTGAGGCACCCGTGATAGGAAAGAAGCAGGAGTTTCCTTTGCAGGAATAGAGAGCAACTCGTCGTACCAGAAAATGACTTTATTCAAAATAGCGTGTTATCTATACGGTAGTTCGCTCGCGACTGTACATCATGGCCGCGCTCGGAGGCTCTCGGAGCCCGCTGACCCGAAGTGCCGCGCTTGGCACACATCGCGCCCTCTCGGAATACGCATACGCGTGCGTCAAATGCGACGACCTGCCTTAACAGTTTGTTATATTTATGGAATATTTATGTTTATTGATTATAATTTTCCATTAATTACAATAAAATAAATTGACATTTTATTTCATTAATATGCGTTTTTTAATTTCGTAACTTTCTTATATGTTTTTTAAGTAATAAAATTTTATTTAAATTAAAATTTATTTAAATTCTTTAAAATTAAATAAGGAAATTACTTCTAATACTTCATAAAATTATTGTAAGATTTAAGAGATCCCGTTTTATTTACCTGAACTTCTTGCACAGTTTATCTTTTCTATTTTTCTCCAACGTGAAAAGAAAAAGAGAAAAGATAAACCGTGCAAGAATTTCAGCTAAAAAGAATGGGTCTAAGATTATTAGAAAACCGGCGCTATACGACGCCATTAAATTTGTTTGACCCCTATGTCTACGGGTGACGCTAGTTGGTTCCAATGTCCGTGCCTATCATATATTGAGTTTGTCGGCCCTGAGTCAGCCGTGACAACGCGCCGTCTACCCCTAATGACCAGCCGACACGCCTCTAAGCCGATCCTTGGCCTACATCCTTCCGATTCGGGACGACCAGAGCCGGCTCTGGGATCCCTCCTCTTCCGGTCGGCCTACCCCGCGAGTTCCCAGTCCGCAGAGGGTACTCCTGCGCGCGGGTGGCGTACTAACGCCCGCATAGTGCCTTCGAGTCGACCCAGCCCCCGGCCATGCCACGGCTGAGGGACATTTCTGCCCCCGACCTACTCGACAGGCTTTCGCCTGACTTTCGAGTCGTGACCATGGCATCCGCAACGAGAACCGAGCCGTCCGTCCAGCGCCCAGATATGCACGCTGGTGCGTACACCCTGCCCGAAGCCAGTGCCCCGTTGGTCGCAGGGATGGTGCTCCTGCGTGTACAACTCACCGCATGGAGGTGGGGTTGGCGCATGGACCGGTGTCCATTGAGAGTCGTTTATGTGGCACCTAACCTAACGTAACCTTGCAGCCGCACCCTTCAGGGCTGCCAGGGGAGCCAACCGCACACCCGAGCGCGGGGGGCACAGCCGACCCACGAGTGCTCGTGGAGCGCATCCGGGAGACGAGGGCCGAGGAGCCGACCAAGGGAGGCGAGACGGGCGGCCCGAGCGACGGGAGCGAGCACGAGGCGAGGACCGTCGGGTAGACGACGGGAGGTAACGACCGCGATGTCCGTCCACGGGGGCGAGACAGGCGTGCGAATAGGCGCGAGTAGAAAATAAGAATAAGTTTGTATTGCAATAAAAGTTAAAAATTAAGTTTATTGGGAAAATATTATAAACATATATACATAAGGGTGATGAGCTCTAGATATGAGCAAATTCGTAGCAAGTAAGTCGACAAAGTCGCGACGGTAACACGAAGGTAGAAACGTAACGGAGCGATCCACGAGGTCCGCCAACGCGTCAGATCGAGAAATCGCGAAAATGCGAGCCAAGCAGATTCGCCGGTCAAAAGTGATACGGGCGCGTTGAGAGTAATGTAATTAAGACGACCAGAAGGTCCGCAATGACGTCGGAGCACTAGGTCGAGAAATCGCGATCTAGACATAATCACCGGGAAGTCGATACAGGTGCGTCGAGGGGAGTGTAAACAAGACGCCCGTAAGGTCCGCGACGAGATCCGACCGCTAAATAGCAAAGTAGCGAACCGGAAGCGACGGCGGGTCAGGCGAGACCCAGTATGCATGCCGAGTGACCAACAGTCACACCCGAGCGAACATAGCGCGATTACGCGATGCTCCGGCCCGAAATCACGATTCCATAAATGTAACGAAGCGAAATATGGAAATTGTAATAGCGTACGATTCCGGGGCAAAGTAGCGTAAAGTAATTCAGCGAATAATATTCGAGCGCAATCCAGAAATTTCTCGATCGCGAAAGTGCCGGAATGCGAGAGTTGTTATTCGAGAGCGTGCGGCGAAAACACGCAAAAACCATGTCGAAGGAATGCGTGAGTAAACATTATCCGAGTCGAGTACCGAGCGAACAAAGGAATCACGTGCGCGAACACGCACAGCCACGACGCCAGCCCATGGTATCGCAGGAGTGGGGACTGGACATCGAGGGGCAGCCCGGGCAGCCAGGCAGAGGAGTCGAGGAGTTGCCCACGAGAGACGATCGCGAACGGACGTGTCGGAGATAGCGTCTCGGGATACACGACGGGCACTTAGCCGCCCATTCGCTAACATCCGCGATACTTGTAAATCGTAACGGGCGCGCGTTAAGAACATTGTAAGAATGCAACGACGAGTAATGGTCATCAAATCTGTAAGGCCATCCGATACTCAGTGTGTGTCACTGTAACGTGATCTACGAATAAAAGATCGTTAGTTTACATGAAACAAAAAGTCTCAAGTCAGTGAATACTTACCTGATACTCACCTGATCCTTTGATATCGGCGAAAACGTTGTCCATCGGTGATCCAAATCCAGCGTTGACGATCCAGAGGTTGTTCAGCGTCGATCCAATTGACGATCCAGACTAGCACAGAGGCAATCCGGTATGCGATTGGAGCGAGGATCCGGGGAAGTCCAGCAGCAGAGGTCCAATTGACGATCCAGCGATGTCCAGCGGAGATTCAGAGTCACGTCGTGGGTGATCCATCGTTGTCCAACGTCGATCCATCGAAGTCGGGAACCTGAAACAGAAAAGATGGTTAATATCGTAGAATCGTAGAAATACACGAATACTTACCTTCTCGGTAGATTATTGGTTAAACCGAGTGGCGACCGGACAGAGAAATCAGATAAATCCTCAATTCCGAGCCGTCACTTGGCCGTGTTCGGTCACAACCTAACCTTGCAACCGCACGCTTCCAAGCCAAAAGCTGGCGAAGGTCCGCGAGTCCTTTTACAGCGTATGGAGGCGCCAGCAGCGCAGTCGGTATTACCGACCGCGGGTCGAGCAGACACAGCGGAGGCGCAGGCGACGACAACCGGATCCCCGGTCATAATGCAGGGGGCGCGCAGCATGCCGGTGCTGGAGGACGTACCTCCCTCGGACGAGTTCTTGAGCCCGAGCGGCAGCCCGGAGACAGACGAGTGAGGGGAGGAGTAACCCGCTGACTATAGGCCCATATGGCCATGCTTTTTCTTAGGTTAAGATTGCGATGCCCATATGGCTTTATAATTATGCCCATATGGCGCTTATTTTCTTTATGGTGACGGTTAAAATGCCCATATGGCAGGGGTTTTTCTTATAGACTAAGGATTAGTTAGTAAGACCGCGTTCGCCCATATGGCAGATTATTTTATTATTAGACGATAAGTTCCATTAGAAACGACCGATTCAATCTCAGTTTATTGTCGTTTGGCTCTAAATAAATATTTTGTTTTATTTTGAATGTACGCGAATCGGTGCGAGACGTGCTTATAAAATAAGAGCCACGACAATCTCCAGGAGTCAAACTCTCTAGGAGAACGTAGAGACACGTAATTAGCACGCGGAAACCATCGCCGTCGGTATGCGATAACGGTGCAAGGAAATAGCGGCACGAGCGTTTTCCGCGAGAAAAGCGAGTCGAATCGTAATCCGGTGAATTCCAGGAACACGTCCACGAGGTCGGCGTCGAAGTCCAGAAGCGGGGCCAGGAGTTCGCGGCACGTACAATTTCCCTGAGGAAGTTAGGTCGAAATAGTATCAGGGCTATCCGAGGAGCACGCCCATAAGGTCGGCGTCGAGATACATAGCCGGTGCCAGGAGTTTGCGCCACGTACATCAGTAGTTATAGTAGGGGAGTTCTAACTAGGGAGCTCCGAGGGGGGTGAGGGAGGGGAGTATCGGATTGCGCGGGGGGTAAACGGGGGAAGAGGGAGGAGGCGAGGTATCGGATTACACAAGGGTATCAGATTACAAGGAGATAACGCGGGGGGAGAGGTGAGGGCCCTTACAAAAATATTTCACCGCTTTTACACCTTATATAGATCATTTTTAGCCCGTTTTTAGCCCGTTTTATCATTTTTATGTCCGTTTCTTGTACTCTCAAGCACGCGCAGTCTACTACGAAAGAACATGATGAGTATACGTGAGTATGCGTATGAGTATTTTTGAGTAGATTGTCCGTTTTTAATACTCGTTTTTCAATCGATGAGTGACAACACGTTAATACGTTCCTTTTTTACTCACAAGGATGAGGACGAAGTAGGTTGTCCGTTTTCAATACTCATTTTTCAGTTGATGAGTGACAATACGTTAGTACGTTTCTTTTTTACTCACAAGAAAATATCCGCGGATTTTGCCCGATTTTAACCCTTATGGTACATACAGGGGGATTTCGAGGCAGCTCGATTTCTATCCATCGAAATTTCTCATAAATTCTGAAAGACTCCCACTCCTTATCTCCTCCTTATCTCTAAATTGAAGTACATTTATTCTACAAACTTAAAAACTTTTTCAAAGTGTACCGTAAGGGTTAAATGTTTTAGTACTTACACTATTTATCCTTCATTAATAGATAAGTGGTACGATGTAATATTCAAATATTCGTGAGAAATTTGCATTGAACGTTTCTATAAGTGCAATATGATTTGTGTGTGTGTGCATATGCCTGTGCGCGCGCGCGTGATGTGTTCATACACAGTACGTAATATGTATTGTACATACACAGGCCGGTATTCATAGTCGGGTCTTATATCCAAGATCGTCTTAAGTACAGCCTTAAGGCATCATCAGCCAATCAGAGAGCCGTATTAGCATCTTAAGACAGTCTTGAAATAAGAATCGACTATGAATACTGGCCACCCCTTACGGAAAAAAACTATTCGAATGCTAATAGTAATTATTGAAATGATAATAGTAACTATTGAATGCCAATAATTATAAGCAGTGATTACTACTGCAATGCTTACTGTAATACTGGTAATAAGTAGTGTCCACTACGCAATTATTACTATTGACCAGTGTAAATTATTAGAATGTAACAGTAGATACTACTGCCACTAGTGCAGACATTTAACAGTATACACTGTTATACTAATCATTCAACAGTGCGAACTAATAGTGTGCAGAAGTTTGCAATATTAAACCAAATAGTGCACTTTCTGTATGGTGCACACATGAAAGTTTAATTGTATATATTGTGACGTTGCGGTCCGCCGCATCGTGGCAGCGCCCCGCCGCCGTCACAAGGCGCGGAATTTCGCGCCCAGGGACGAGCCAGAGAGGCGACGACGAGATCTCCAGGGGCCGAAAATTGATATCGTTTTCGCAATCTGATTATTTTCTTTTATTTTTATGTAATTGTAATGCGCGCGCGGCGCCTCACCCACGACACGGCGAACCTCCGGAGGAGTACCAGGAGGAGAACTTCCGGGAATGATCAAGGACCGAGGAGGGGTGGCAAACGCGAAAGCAGCGGAGATCGAGGGCTGGCGAGAGCAGCGCGGCAGGCGTGCGACACATGAGGCAGCGACGGACGAGGCCGCCGATAGCGGGGCCCCAGGCGCCTGGGTAAAAACCCGGCTACAGCAAATACCTCCACAAAACACCGGCCCACGGGGTGGCTGGCCACCGCCCCAGGGTCAAACCGGAGGCACTCCGGCACGAGCAACGTTCCGTCTGCCGCCGAGGACAAAATGTGAGGAGTCGTACGCCGCCGAGGGACCGTTGCCCGCCCCCGAAGGATCTATTAGCGACAGCCCTGCGCCGGAATATCGCGGGCTTGCAAGCTCGCGCCCGATTGGTCCGCGCGCCCCCACGAGAGGGGTACCGTATCGATCCCGCAATCGAGCGGATCTAGCGCTTCACTCTCTGGTCGTCCGTCGGCGTAGCAAAACGTTGTCGAGTCTCCGAAAGCTTCGCGATTGCCGCCCCGAGCCGGGTGTTAGAGATCCGGCTACTGCGATCTTCGGTACGAGGTGACGGCGAGGAGCCCACGAGGATACGTGACACCGGTGAGGTTGCCCGCAAGTAATATCGCAATGTAATGCCACGACGCCGCCCTCCGGTACACGCTCTCGCTCGGGAAACTTTTGTGATACCGCGACACGCACGGTTCCTTGAGACCGAGTAGAAAATGGCGATCGACAGCGAGAGCGAAGGGCCTCGGGATGGTATCGTGGCCGCGGAATCGTGATAGGGACGCGATAACGAGCCTCTGGAGATCGCGGTAGATTCGTTGGCGACATCCGTTAAGGCGAGTCCGTTTTGGTGTAAAGTCCGTGCTCGCGGTTGCGTCTCACGCACACGGTATTCACGGCGTATCGAATTACCAAATATTGCGTAGGTCGGAATGTCGTCCGCGTCGGCATATCATTCGCGTCAACGTGCCGTTTATGGGGGCTAATTGCCTCAGGAGAATATTCGCGTAAGGATAGTTATATTCGGATGCGTGTTTCGGTAGTTGCGCGTAAGAATTAGTCGTGCTGGCTGGATAACGTTACTCGCGTGAATTACTCCGTTCTCGCAACAGGCGTATTGCGTTCATGATGGCGTGCCATGGTGGCTCGCGGTAATTACGTATTTTTCATCGCGTTCGTTTCCGTATTTCGCGCTATGCCGAGTACCTCGGCGTATCCTTCTTCGCATGCGAAAGTCACGGGAGACAAGGTGCCGAATTCGATCAGAATGACTTGCGTTAACTCTGGTTATTTCTCGCGCTAGATTAAGTCCGTATTTTCTCGTTAGTTATAGTATCCCGCATCTCCTGGCGATCGCGCCGAAAATTTATCTCGCGTTATTGCGTTGAGCTTGGTCCTCATTTCGTTAAGACGTGGCTCGCGCCACGATTCCTACTTGCGTTCGGCTTAAGATAATTGGCGACAGAATTCTCGTGCGACTCCATGCGTCGCGTTCACGCGCTCCGAGCGTGACGTACCGTCCTCTCGCGACCTTTCATGGGAGACCATAGGTTTTATTTCCACGATTATTTCGCGTTTACTGTCGATGTTCCATATTAGTTATAAGTTTCATTCCACTGTATTTCTCTGAACGAATTACCGCGCCTTCTGCGCGTGGACTATACGATACCGTAATACTCCGTTCTTTTCTGGCGTCCGCGCTATCGCTATTTTGGTTGTTTCATTTCTGACGCCTGCGTGATTAATTATTTGATTTGCCTGATCGACTGAAGCCGAATCGGCCTTTATTGTTTCACCGCGAATTATGAAGGAATAAATGTTACTTTTGATTTGTTAATCGCTTGAGTTCGTGGCTTTATTTTGTTTTGTTTTGTGGGTCACCCCGCCGAATATCGCGCTGCCCTTCATCAACCCCGCCCCTGCCTTTAGGTCGAGCTAGCCGATTTCTCGCACATCCGCACGTTTCGTCTCGCGTCTCGTCTCGGTTTTCTTTCGCGATTTCGCGGACGCGAATTTATGCGTCTGGCGCCCAACAGCAAAATCGTTTCGTGGAGTGTCGGAGGTGCGAGAGAATTACCGGAGAGGCCTATCATCCCGCTCTCCTCTATCCTTTTGATCCGGCACACGCCCCGGACCGCTCCGGGAGTGAAAAAGTCGTGACAATATATATATATATATATATATATATATATATATATATACCTAGGTTTCCTTATTTTTGTCTAGTGAGGCCCTTGTAAGGATTTGATAAGGATGTTTTAACTTCATAAATACTTATTTATTAGGGCTAACCGAATGAGGTCCCGATAATTATTTATTAGGGATGCCTGTTTCGTGCTCTGCCGAGGTGCCCTCGGGACACGAATGAATGCCGGGACCACCCTGACTAGGACGCGGGGCAAAAGCCGAGGAGTTAGCGAGGAGAGGTTTTAGATAACGCACGCCCTTGATATGTGATTGACAAGCACAATTTATTACAGTCTGATACACAGTTCTCGCACTCTCGCGCACCCGAGCGGGCTGAACCTTCGCGGAAATGTCGGGCGGAAATCTTGCGTCGCTCGGTCTCTCTGCGTGGCTCGCGGAACGGAAATCTTGAAGAGCGATGAATGATCGCCCTCGCGATCGGAGATCTTGCACGCGATCGACGGATATCTTGCTCGCGCGGCAGATGAGCGACCGCAAACACGGAAACGTGCGAGAGGCTCAGGCTCACTATGGTTACTCGGGAACGCGATAGCGGACACGAATTGTACATTAAATCACAGCAATACGAAGCGCGGCAGAGCCGCGTTCACAATGTACGGCGCGGCCCGACAAGATGGCCGCGAACGGGGTCGATATCGGGATCGAACTCCCGTCGTTGATTTTATTTGATCGACAACTCTCACGCTCGGTGATCGCGACGCTCGATATAGAGGCACTCGCGAAAACCGTGGTCGCGTCGTGTGACGGTTTCGTCGTCGACACGAGTCTTTCGCCAAGGATCACGCTCCCGCACGCGGGGATCACGTGATCCGTCTGTGTACGTCGGCCCGTCGTATTATGGGCGACGAAAACTCGGGAAACGAGATGTTTCGCGCGACGACCAATCGACCGGGTGCAGATCGTGACGAACCTTGTGCGCCCGATGCAACCCTTTGCACGGATGCACTGAGCGTAACCAACTTTACGAAACTCGCGCGCGGATCATCGACACGCGCGACGAACCCGGTGCTCTCTCCGTTCACGTGAACGGAAAAGCGATCTGAAGTGTCTCACGCGGCGACCTAGCGGGTGCGGCTCGCGATGAGACTATACGGTTTTCGCACAATTACTTTCGGTACTCCCGAGAATATAATTGCCACGAACGACCGGCTTGACTTTCTCCTTAGCGAGGCAGAAAACGAAAAGAGCGCGGATCGATATCGATCATCCCTCGTTCCGATAGGAGAACCTCGGCGGGGGTCGTTGCCTCACGAAGGACGAATCACATCGATCCACGAAGTGAGGTGACGAATCACATCGATCCGCGATGTAACGCGTTGCGCGGTATACGCGATTTAGGAAACGCGTGCGCGTGTTACATTTGCATGTCGGAACAGACGCGACAACCGGGTGATTTCGGGCGAATTCGGATCAGGCCCGAGGGTCGCGTGTCGCGACAGCGCCCCACCGTATATGACCTTAATCCTTTACCTTAATCCTAAACAATGCCACAAGAAAGGTTTTCTTATTTTTGTCTAATGAGGCCCTTGTAAGGATTTGATAAGAATGTTTTAACTTTATAAATATACTTTTTTCATAAATATATTTACGAACACAAAATTTCATAATGAGCCGGCACTGGTTTCTGACATTCACCCGACATTAAGAAATATTATATCATATATCCAATTCAAAATTTTATTCTTTTTTAACGGAATTTGTTTCTTAAGATGATTTTTGAAAAATTATATATTTGCGCTGGTTATGACATATGTAGACTATATATAACGCTTACATCAAATTAAGAAGTAGTCTACCACGTAAGGCAGTTGGCTCACGATGCAGAGGTCCTGAGGTCCCGAGTTCGAATCCCACCAAGGTAAGTGTGTTTTTCAAATACGAGAAAATATTTATAATCATAGACTGCATCTTAAAAAACAAATTTAGTTAAAAAATAGTAATAAAATTTCGAAATAAATAATTTTTTTTATGTCGGGTGAATAATTATTCAGTGAAACATGTCACTCTTTTCAAAATTTGCTATGTGAGTATTTATGAGTGCTAAACGAGTATTTTGTACTCGTAGCTAAATGTACATTTTTACACCTGTATTTATCACTCAAAAATACTCATCAGAATACGTTATTACTACTCGGATATACTCGTACGCAATCCGCTTTAACCACTCGTTTTTAAGCAAAAGGGCCCCTTTGCGCCCCAAAAACGGGTCGTACTCATTGAACGTTTTTACTATTCAAACTGACCGTTTTCGCGGTCCAAAAACGGTGAAAAATTTTTATAAGGGGGGAAGGGAGAGGGGGCGGGGTATCGGATGTCAAGGATATCGGATTTCAAAGATATCGGATTTCAAGGATATCGGATTACGCGGGGAAGGGGGAGGGGCGGGATAACCTTGACCTTGACACGTGTATGACTCACCAGGATGACTCATATCTGGTATGACGTCACCGGTATGACTCACCGGGATGACTCACCGGTATGACGTCACCGGGATGACTCACCACGTGCATGACTCACCTGCGCGAGTAGGGCCGTGCGGTCGCGCCGCGAGGTCCGCGTGGGATGCGCGGTCGCGCCGCGAGGTCCGCGGGCGGGGTTGCGCGGTCGCGCCGTGGGGTCCGCGTTTGCAACGACGCCGCTAGGCGGCGCACAATGGGTAAGACTAACTCGATAACGTACTGCGTAGGAGCGTGTTTTGTCGGTTTTGTCGATGACGCATCGAACTTGTCGGGACATGTTTCGCGGGCGCCGTAAACAAATTTTTTCTAAGAAAAGGGGGGTGGTTATCGCGTAGACTAAACAATCTATCTACGCAGTACGCGAGACAAAGGAAAAATGGTCTTTCAATATTCAGTTGGACTGATAAGGAATCGCGGCCGAGAAAGAACAACGTCGCGGGCTCCCTCGCGTTTTCTCTCTCTCTTTCTCTCTATCTCCGGTGTCGAAGCGATCGGTGACAAAGGCTTGATGTTGTCGCGCTTCCTGCAGGAGTTATCATTTTGTCGGTTTTGTCGATGACGCATCGAAACTGTCGGGACATGTTTCGCGGGCGCCGTTAACAAATTTTTTCTAGGAAAAGGGGGGTGATTATCGCGTAGACTAAACAATCTATCTACGCAGTACGCGAGACAAAGGAAAGATCTTTCAAGATTCAATTGGAGCGAGAGAGAGAGAGAGAGAGAGAGAGCAAAGGGTATATAACGAGGGATGAAGCGTCAAGCCGCAGTAGTAGTATGTTTGAGAGCATATTTGCAGCGATACATCGGTCGAAAAGTATTGCGGTTTATTTTATGGTTGAACACGTTATCACGTGCAAGTGCTCCGTGAAAGAGACTCTGTGAAGCGATTTAATAAAAGAATGGTGTGAAATAGATCAAACATGGAACATGCGGAGCAAACCGAACGCGATCTATTGGAGCTGTCCGACCAAGTCGCTACCTTGGGTGAATTTTTCACATGGGCGCTGAAATGTGTGAAATTCATCGAGCAGCTCGAGGCACGCAGTAGTGCCAAACGTCCGCGGCTCTCGATCGGGCAGAGGCAATCGTTGGTTGCCAGAATCGCGCGACTCGAGGGTGCGAAGACACGATTGGAAAGACAATTCATCCGTAGCGGTGGTGATTATGCGGACGCCGATAGCAGTGGTGACACGCGCGCGACAGAACTCGTATGGCGAGAGATAGATGCCGCGTTCGAAACGCGGATAATGACCGGCGCGGTAATTAATACAGACTACATAGAACCGCGACAGTTTTTGGAAGACGCCTGCAGCGTAGTGTTCAAGTGAGTGCGAGACATTATAAAAACACAACTGTGTTAAAGTGAACACCGCGTTCAACGGGGAGTTTGTGGCGGGCGATAAACGTGCCAATAAGAATCTGAATACAAAAAACAAAGAACTCTGTCGCACATCGATTTTGCGCGAGTGGTACGAGCGGCACGTTATCGAGCCCACATTAGCGTCCCTCGAAGAGTTCCAGGAATGCGAGAGTAGGTGGGCGTTGTCGCGAATCCTCAATTTGACGGTTAACGTCAACAGGTACAATCCTTTGCGCGCGGGGTGTCACTTGAAGTTATCTCAAGACATTAAAACGAAGAGAGTGGTGATCAATGTGCGATCTATGGACAATGCGTGTTTTGCGTGGGCAGTGGTCGCCGCCTTACATCCAGCTGAAAGAAATTCAGGTCTGAAATCATCATACCCGCATTATACAGCGGTATTGAATTTACGAGACATTGAGTTCCCAATGACGTTAAAACAGATTAAACAGTTCGAACGACTCAACGACGTGTCGATCAATGTCTATACCATCGAGGGACAGTTAAACATTCTTCCAATACGGCTTACCGATCGCACGAGTGATAAACACGTCAATTTGCTGTACGTGCAGGACCCACGAGACAACAATGTAGGGCATTTTGCGTGGATCAAGCTCAAAATTTTCCGCGTTATGCGACGACGATTTCGAATTATTGACGCGAAAAGGTGTCTTTCCTGAAGAATACGTGGGCAGCGTCGAAAAGCTGGAGGACACGTGTTTACCTCCACGCGATTCATTTTACAGTTCCTTGACCGATGACACCGTATCCGAGAACGATTACGCGCACACCGAACGTATGGCACGCGAACGTATGGCAGCGATTCTCCGTTCGAACCCAGGGCGAATATAGCGATCTATACCTCAAAACCGATGTCTTGCTGTTGGCCGACTTGTTTGAAAATTTCCGCGACAGCTGTATCGCGAGTTACGGACTTGATCCCGCGTACTACTACACTTTACCAGGCTTTACGTGGGACGCCATGTTGAAACATACGTGTGTCAATTTCGAACTGCTCACCGACATTGACATGGTCATGTTTATCGAACGTGGTATTCGCGGCGCGGCGGTCTGAGTTAGTGTTCAAACAGATACGCGCAGGCCAACAACAAGTACATGCAGTCGTACGATCCATCAAAACCGTCGTCGTACCTGATGTACTTCGATGTAAATAACTTGTACTGGCTGGGCGATGTGTCAGCCACTGCCCTACGCGGAGTTTCGATGGGTCGAAGACGTTTCGCATTTCGACTTTAGCGCGATCGCTTTGGATTCGCCCACGGGTTATATTCTCGAGGTCGATCTAGAGTACTCGAAGAATAAACACGACGCGCACGCTGACCTACCGTTCTGTCCGATGCGCGATAAACCGCCCGGCAAACGGCAGGACAAACTTCTCGCCACGCTGCACGATAAGGAGCGTTATGTCCATTATCGAAATCTGCAGCAGGGCACGCGCCACGGCCTTCGCGTCAAAAAAATACATCGCGTATTGCAATTCGCTCAATCTGCGTGGCTCCGCACTTACATCGAACTCAATACAAAATTTAGAACACAGGTCAAAAATGAGTTCGAAAAAAATTTATATAAATTAATGAATAACGCGGTTTTCGGGAAAACAATAGAAAATGTACGCAATCACGTCGATGTAAAATTACTGACGAAGTGGGACGGACGATACGGCGCGGAGGCAATGATCGCGCGACCGAATTTTCACAGCAGGAGCGTGTTTTCGGAAAATCTGATAGCCGTCGAACTGCGCAAACTCGAGGTGAAATTCGACAAACCGATCTACGTCGGCATGTGCATCCTCGACATATCGAAGGTATGTCTATACGAATTTCACCACGAGTACATGTCTCCCCTGTACCGCGACTCGTGTAGAATCATATATACAGTCCGACAGTCCGACACGGACAGTCTGATTTATCATATCGAGTGTGACGACGCTCACACTACAAGAACATGAAACGTGACATAGCCAGGTTCGACACGAGTGATTACGCGATAGATAACGCTTATGGTATGCCACTCGTCAATAAAAAAGTGTCAGGCCTGATGAAGGACGAAAACAACGATCATGACCGAATTCGTTGGACTTAGGGTGAAAATGTACGCCTTGCGAGTCGACGGTAAAAAAGACTGTAAAAAAGCGAAAGGTGTCCAAAGCAACGTCATCGCGCGTACCATCACGTTCGACGACTACACGCGGTGTCTGAACGATGAGATTGAAATGACTCGACCGCAGTCGTGCATAAGATCGAAAAAGCACGAAGTGTACACTATCAGCGAGACGAAAATCGCTCTGAGTCCGTACGACGATAAGCGATACATCGTACCGAATTCGACCGATACGTTGCCGTGGGAACATTATCAAATATAATGTATGTACGTATATAATGTATACAGGGTGTCCCAGGACCTCACCGATAAACTTTGAGGAATGATAGGTCACACAGAGGGGATCATTTTTTGTTAAGGAACATATGGTCGCTGACGCGTCCGTAAGGAGCTATGCATTCGTAAAGTCAGATCTCCGGTTAAATATTCTGCACAAATAAAATTTAATTTAATTAACTCTCAGAAGAGTGAGATAGAAAGAGAGGGAGTGCACCCGGGTGGGGAATCGGAACGCAGTCCTGCAGTACAGTACGTAGGTGACACCCCCTCTCTCCTTAGAAGACCTTGGCCCTGACGCACCAAAAGTCCCCCTCCCCGCGTGACGTCAGCCCCCTCGCCCCTTGAATATCCCCCGCCCCGCCCCGCTCCCCCCTCGAAGCTCCCGGCTTAGAACCGACATAGTATTACTACTAGCCTTTCTGTACCTACAACCTAACCTTGCGACCGATCGATATAATGTCCCTGCGACGCGCGAGTTGGTCGCCGCGAGTACGACTTGAGCGCATGGAGAGGCCGCGCGCGCAGCCCAAGAAGGAACAGGCCACGGCCATATATCAAGGCCCGCGCGGTTGGCCCGCGATTGTTGGCCTGATCGCCCGACAGGTGGATGAGGAGCGCTGCGGAGTCGAGCGGGAGCAGGCCGCGAATATGGCAGTGGCGATCCCGGCCGCCGAGAGCCAGGAGGTGGCGCACGAGGTCGCGGAGGACGAGCGTCCGTCTGACGATTGTCAGTCGCCGGCGTCGGGCGAAGAGTCGGACCTACTATAGGTCCCAGACGGGAGGTAGGTGCCGTCGAAAGGAAAAGGCGGGGACTTTGCAGCCGCATTATCATATAATTTTGGTTTATCAAGTCGCGGCAAATTCGATAGTCAAAATTAATTTATTTTCCTAGTTTTCCATAATAAGGGTCATGCGAACTCTGCCCCGTTGGGCACGTTTTTTTATTATTATTATAAGTAATATTCTTAGACGTTAAATATAATGCATACACACGCCCACCGGGCCGGTATAATATAAATTAAAATCAAGTTTCTATCGTCGATTCAACATTATTGGTTTAAGTTACGGTTCCCATGTATAAGAAACGATTTATTTCCGTATCGCGAGAGAATCGACAAAAGAGCGCGATAAAATAGGGAACCACAAAATCTCCAGGAACAAATCACTCCGGACGACAGAGTGATACCTGGTACGCATGCGTATAGGGTCGGCGTCGTAAAAAGACCACGGGGTCAGAATCTCGTAGCGCGAGCGTATTCCCCGAGGACAATAAAGTAATCGCGAAAGAGTGACACCTGGTACACTCAAGTATAGGGTCGGCGTCGTAAAAAGATCGCGAGTTTATAATCTCGGAGCGCGAGCGACTTCCCCGAGGAAAGACATAACAAATGAAATAAGGCGAACCTGGGGCACGCACCCATAGGGTAGGCGTCAAAATGCGAGCGTAGGTAGAGAAGACCCGTGTAGGGACATCTTCTCCGGGGAAATCTGATTCGGGCGAGTTTGACGGGACGTGGTACACACCAGAGGTAGGTCGGCGCCGAAGAGCAAGCATCGTAGCGAAAGTTTCGCGCAGGGACATCTTCCACAGGGCGAAACGTGCTGATCGAGTATGCCGAGACGTGGTACACACGACAAGAGGGTCGGCGTCGAGCATACGGCCCCAGAACACAAAATAGGAACCTGGACGTCTTCTGCGAGAACTAACCCCCGAGACGGGTTTACCAGGTGCCGAGAGCGACGACCATGGGGTCGGCGCCAGCGGCCGACATCATCGAATAGACGTGGACATCTTCTACGGGGAGAGCGACCGGAAACGAAGGAAGAGTCGTCCCCCGAGAGGTGCGCAAGGGTCGGCGTCGACGGCGTGCCAAATCGGCAAACCGCCAACACCTGGTGCAGCAGCACCAACAGAGGGAGGTCCCCACGTCGCGCTAGACGTAGAAATTCCCACTCCGACAGCGGGGAACGTCCCACGCGGAAGAGCATACACAACTGCGCAGTCGCGCTAGCGCGAGAGTAGGGATAATGCGTAGTGGGGATAAAGAGCGAGGTAGGGAGACGAAGCGAGGCCCACGACTTGAGGCAGTCTCTCGAACTTAGCCGTGGCGACAACACGTATCTCTGACGTCTCGTATCGATCGTGAACTTAGTCTCCGACGCGAACGAACATAGTGCGAACATAGCCGCGAGCTCGGTATAACAATCGGGAACGCCCGCGAAACGCGTTACTTCTCGTTAAACAAGAACAAGCGGCCCTGCGTGGCTATAAATCATTTTGATTGTAAGCCGTTAGGCGTGAGTGACTTGTGCTCACTGACAGCTCTGTAAATAACTTGGTGCATCGACGACTGAATAAATGAGAATAGTTAATTGAAATTCATCTACAACAATTATTATAAATACTTACCTTCTACTTACCTTGCCCATCGGCGGTGATCCCACGAAGTCCAGCGTTGATCTCGGTATGCGAATAGGCGAGGATCTGGGAAGTCAGCAGCGGCGGTGATCCATTCCGAGGCGGGAACCTCAAAGAAGAAGAGAATTAGTATAATTATAATAAAGATAGAATTTTACGCGAATTTCTCAAAGCGTCGATCCGTCGAAGTCCAGCGTTGCTCCTGGTATGCGGTGATGCGAGGATCCTGGAGTCAGCAGCGGTTATCAGCAATCCCAGCCGGGAATCTGAAACAAAGGAAACTTTCTTAGTAAAATTGATATCTTCGGATACGAACAATACTTACCTTCTCGGTAGTCTAGGCGAAACCGAGTGGCGACCGTGCGATAGGAGGACATCCGACGCGAATTGAGCTTCCATATACTACCGTCCGGTTACAACCTAACCTAACCTACGTTGCAGGTTTGTTGTTGTATCGTGTACGTCACCCCAGTTGACAACAGAGCGGAACTGATTGACCGAATAAATGCTGCGTTTCAACAAATCCGAAACAACCCTGCCATACTTGACAGAGTTGGACAATCAATGCTGCAAAGGTGTCAACAATGTAATGAGGTACAGGGCAGGCAATTTGAACAGCTATTATTGTAAATTGTCAGAACATGCAAGAAAAAATAAATTTTATTTGTTCAAAACATTTTACCAGAGATCTGACTTTTCGGATGCATAGCTCCTTAAGGTCGCGTCAGCGACCATATGTTCCTTAACAAAAAATGATCCTCTCTGTGTGACCTATTATTCCTCAAAGTTTGTCGGTGAGGTCCTGGGACACCCTATATAATATAACGTATGTAATGTATGCAATATATGTAATATAATGTAGTAGTATAACATATAAATGTATGAATGTATGTATGTATGTATATATGTATATAATGTAACGTATGTATTACAATAGATAAAGGAATATTAATTACACACTTTTTGTATTTTTTTATATTTTAAATATTTTTTTATTATATATATTTATATATATTGGATATTTTGTATTGAATATTTCTTTTACATACTTTATATGTATCTCATATTTCAAACACTTTACATGTATATTTTTTTACGTTGAGAATAAAATACAGCTTGCACGAATTAAATAACATTGTCCTTGTGTATCCATGAGTTGTGCGATCCATCGAATCCTAGCCATTTCACAAAAACCTCGTCGCCCTTCCTGCGCAGTACATTCTCCACGAGATACACGTTAGGATAAGTCGCGCGATGCAACTCGTGCTCGTAGAACGCTCCAACGATGGATTTTCCACGATAGTCCTCGAGTAGATAGGTTACGGGATTGGTACGCTGCACTTTAACGATCTTAAACACCTCGGTGGTCCAATTCGGCGTGTAACCCTTCTCGAAAATTGTCTCGTATTTGCTGACGCGTACCGAGTCACCCGTTTTGAACTTTTCCGGGCCCGCGATCTTTATCGCGCTGTACACCGTAGCCAAGAGTCTTTCGGCGATCGCGGGGGTAACGTCGACGGCTCGCATGCCGATCATTCGATGCTTGCGCGCGTTGTAATCCGACACGAGTCGCGACAACACGTCAACCCACTTGTAATTTCCATTGAGCGTAAACATCTTCCACATGTTGTTCTTCAACGTGCGATTGAATCGCTCGACGACCGACGCCTTCATCACCGAATACGTGGAATAATGATTGATGTCGTGTTTTCTTACGAGACGTTGCACGTCGGTGTTGTAAAATTCCTTTCCCATATCGGTTTGTAGGTTACTAGGGCACCTCCCGCTATCTCGAATTATCTCAGCGATAGCGTCAGCTGTCTCGCTGCCGCATTTACCCTTGAGCGGCACGGCCCACGCGTGTTTGCTCAACACATCGATGACGGTGAGTATGTAGTGGTAGCCTCCGTTGAAACGCGAGTACGGACGCATCTCGACGATGTCAGCCTGCCACAGGTCGTCGTACCCTCGCACTATGACATGTCTGCGAAGAAAATTTCTTCTCGCCGGTGCGTGCAATTCGTTCACCAACTGTCATTTTTCGATATTTTTATCTACATCGGATTTTAACGGTCTCATGTTTCGTTGTCGCCGTTTCTGTTTCTAGTGCATCGTTCATAGCAGTTTCTGATCAGCTTGTAACCGCTTCTGAACAGTTCGTAACCGCTTCTGAGCCATTCGTGGACCGTTCGACAGCAGTTCGACAACCGTTCTTGAACCGTTCGTTGTCGTTCGTCGTCGTAGTCGTCGTCGTCACTTAACCGTTTCTTGTCACTCATCGTCGTTCGATATTCGCACGTCGAAGCTTGTTTATCGCAGTCTGTAACGCTCGCATGTCCTTCTCGAACGCGGTAAGCTTCTCATCTGACTCTTTCCGTTGATCTGTCAAACTTTTAACGCACTGATCCACGTATAGTTTGTTAACCGCGTCGTTAACCCGTCAATCTCAGGTTGCGCTACACGACGAATCTTGCGCGACCTTGCGTCAAAGTCCGTGGCGGTGCGACACAGAACGTTATCGCGCACGAAATTTCTCACTAATCCGCTCCACCGATGGTACGAAATGGCATTCGTCGTGTCTTCGCTCTGCTCGAACAATCCAAATTTGTTGATCGGCATTTCGACGCTGATTGGATCGCTGTCGCGACGTTCAATTTATAATAAGCCCGGCTTCGCGAAGTTCCTCGATGATCGACATGATCTCGTTGTCGTGGGCATTGTTGTCAGCTTGACGCAAAGCGTCGAGCAATCGCAGACAATCCACCAGCTCGTTGGGGTCGTCCCAGTGCATGTAGTCGATTTTATTGTCGGTTAGCGTCATCGCGCGAGGCACGATTAATCCCTCCGGATTTTTTCTTCCTGGATTAGGTCGATATCAACGGTGCGATTACCCGTGTATACTTGTATCCCTTGTTGCCCATTACTCGCTCGCGAGGATCGTGCTTGAATTTATGAGCACTCGTTACCAACAGGATGCTCCTGTACTTTTGTTTATCGTCCTCCGTGTAGATCTCGTCATCGGGTACTTTCTTGAAGATCAACTCGTAAATACCGGGTGTGCCGGCGTACCGTACGCCGTCGATATAAATGTTATCCGCGTTGTCCACGTCAAAACGTTTATTACCGAGCATTACTTCACTCTTGCCGAGATAAACGCCATACACAATGTCCATCGTTGGATAGGCGCCCAAAACAGACGCGATATACACTCAGCTCAGTGAACCCAAGTGATTTTGCAACGTTTCTATAAACATTTATCGACCCTCCGACGTTTGCAACTACTTCTGAACGGTCGTCGCAATCGAGTCGTCCGTGGTTTCGAAAACATCCACGTTTGCGAGTAATTCGGGACTTGTACGTTGCACGGTTCGCGTCGCCGCGGACGGTGTAGAGGTTATCGGTAGTAATTTCGATCGTTTCGATTGATTAGATTTACGCGGTGTCGATGAGAGATCCAACTAGCATTCGAATCGTTCCCTCTTTCTCTTCGGTGTAGTATCCTCCTCCTCCTCCTCCTCCTCCTCCCCCTCCTCCTCCTCTTCCCCCTCCCCCTCCCCCCTCCCCCTCCTCTTCCTCCTCCTCCCCTCCTCCTCCTCCCCCTCTTCCCCTCCCCTCCCCCTCCTCCTCCCCCTCCTCCCCTCCCTCCTTTTCCTCCCCTCCTCCTTCTCCCCCTCCTTCTCCCCCCCCTCCTCCTCCTCCTCCTCCTCCTCCTCCCCCTCCTCCCCTTCTTCCCCCTCCTCCCCCTCCTTCCCCTCCACCCCGCGCTATTGAACGGTTAGCGTTTCGATTCCCGCATCAGCGTCGCTCTCCTCTTTCTTCACCGCGATCAAGCTCGAGTTGTCGACGATCTTTTTCAGCGGTTCGACGAGAGGCCTAAAGTGCGTGTCCAACTCAATGTCCTTCTCGATCTTACCGGTCTTCAAAGCGCGATGTTTCTTGCGAATCGTATCACTCATTTTCGCAATCTCTTTCACGATCTTCTCGCGTTTGCGAATATTCTCGCTCCTGTCGATCGCAGCCATCGCGGGGAAAAAAAGCAGAGTGTCGATCTCTCTGTAACGCTAACGTTTCACCTTCGACGACGTATCGGCGACGACTGACCGCTTTTGCGGTATCGCAAACACGTTAAATCCTTTTCTGTATCGGCCGTTCGAAAGCGCGCTGTCCTTGTCTATCACTACGAATCCGTACTTGCATTGCCAACAATCGTGGCACGACGAGCAAAATTCATCGTACGGCATGTCGGTATTTACATGATCGTTGTACACGCGTTTCAGATTAGTGGCATCCTGTTTGAACCATGATGTAAATATAAAGGTGTACCATTGCGCATGATGACATCACGTGTAATGACGCAACGTGCATTGAGCCAATAAGAAATGCCCAGAAATGCAACCGCGAAAATCGAATACTCAATTATTCGTACATTAATAAAATATATTTATTTAAACTTAAAGTCTAATAGAATAATAAAACTACAAATAATAATAAAAGTAGACTAAATATAGGGATTCTAGCACATGGTGACGGTGGGGTGAGGAAGTGGAATGCATTGGGAATGCCGTAAGCGGTGGGCGCGGGGATGGCGTCGGCAGAGGGGTGCCGTAAGCGGTGGGCGAGGGGATGGCGTCGGTAGAGGGGGGCACTGCCCCACTTTCCGTCCTAGGGACGGTAGAGGGGCACCGCCCCACTTTCCGTCCTAAGGAGGCAAGTAATTTTTGACGACGTTCGACCACGCGTCTCGCGCTCCTCTGACGACGCCATCCCCTCGCCCACCGCTTACGGTATTTCCTATGCGTTTCACTTCCTCACCCCGACCCTTTTTTTTTTTTTTTGCTTTACATGAGGGAAAAATCTTCAACCACCGGGTCCCCCCCACAGCAGTGGAGGCACCAGTCATGGCACCGAAGTGCCGATCGGGGATGTTACACCCCCACCACCCTGGTTACGACCCGGTGACCCCTTTTTCGGGGGGAAGACCCCCCACCCCCGGGGCGGGGCAGGGGAGTGCCGGATTCCACGGACGCACAGCCCAATTACAGGGGAAGCGGCGAAGGCCCAATCCCACCCGCACGCCCCCAAGGGGTGCGCGCCCGCAGCCTACCGGCTAAAAACCCTTATGAGTGACCCTACGCTGCGTTGTAATGGGGGGAGGCCGGGAAACGCAATGATCCATCCATGCCTCCCCCACGCGCTCGCCATCGGCGAGAATCTCTAATTTGTGGCGGATGGAGGTCACTAACCCCATCCGTCACCCCTCCCTCCGGAGTTGCTTTCGCAGCGGACGAGCGGTGCTCCCCGACCGCTCGCCCGCCCCCCGGACGAAAGAGGGAGGAGTGATCGCCCCCGAAAGGACAAGCTCCTCCCTCTTTCGCGCCCCTCTAGGGGATAGGTAGGGTCCGCGACCCCCAGGGTGAGGCAAAAGCCCCCCCGAGTAGCCACGGCCTCCCACCTTCGCGGGCCGGAGGGGACACACGTGGCGGAGCCCCCGTGGGGAGTCCGCCCGAGCCCCCCCGCGACCCGTTGTCACCACCGACCTGCTCGGTACAAACGGGTGACAGGAGGGCAGACCTTCGTCCACCCTCGTGTCACCCACTCCCCTCTGTATTGAACACATCTCTCGATGCCGGGAACTTAATGGGGAGGAAGAAGAGGAGCTGTCCCCGTCGGAGGGCAGCCCTCACCCCCCATTCCCGTTGTCCCTACTCCTCCCTTCGACACATCTCTCTCCCCCCGTCAGGGGGGCAGAGAGAGCCTACGCCGGGTGCATCAAGCCGTCCCATGCGTCGTTGTCCTCCTCACTTGCGACGTCCCCTTTGACGTCTATTGCAGCCACGCGGGGGCCGACGACGGATCGGCTCCGTCCGTCCGGCCCCCGCTGCTCTTCTCCCTCTTCGGTCCTCCCTCTTCTTCGACCATTGCCACGCGCCACTCTGCCGCCGCGCGCAATTCTCCTTCCGGCTCGGGGAGGGAAACCCTGACGCGTCCCCTCCCTTTCCCTCTCGTCCGCCTCCTTCTGCGCCATAACCTGGCCACAGAAGGAGGCGAACGCCCTCCATTTTCCCTCTCTGTCCGGCCCCACCGCGGCTGCGATGATGGCCGAAGTTGAGAGATCGTGTCCCACAACGTCCCGGAGGGCACGGCGCAGCCCCTCCCACGCCGGGCAGAACTCGAGCGTGTGCTGCGCCGTGTCCGCCTCCTCCGGGCAATGGTGGCACCTTGTGGTGCGCTCTCTTCCGATTCGGCACAAGTACTCCCCGAAGCAACCATGCCCGGTGAGCCCTGCGCCGCGTGGAAGCTTATTCCGCGTCCCTTGCGACCCGCCCATTCACGTAGGACGGGTCGCACGGCCTCACGGACCCTCTCTCCTGTCTGCAGCCTGGGATCGTCGAGATACGATTCCCAGCTGCGGAGGAGGGCCTCTTTGGCCTGCGATTTCAGCGCGGTCCTCATTTGGGTAAGCGGGGTAAGCTGGATGATCCCCTGTGCCTCCTTTATTGCCCGGGTTCGCCGATACACTTCGGCTTGCGCCCGGGCGAGGAGGATCACCGGTGGGATCCCCGCGAGGACCGTTGCCGCCGTATGGGAGACAGTCCGATACGTGCGGGCGGCTCTTCCAGCGATCAGTCTTTGCGTCGCTGTCAGCTCCCGCTTGATGCGGTCGTTGGTCTCCGCTTTGTCCGCCCACACTGGTGTTCCATAAAGGAGTATTGAGTGGACTGTCGCCACATACAAACGGCGCACATGTCCGCTTGGTCCTCCGATGTTCGGGAGGACCCTCGCGAGGTTATTTGCGACCGTCCCCGCCTTAGCCGCGGCGCGGGCAATGTGTTCTCTGAAGTCGCCGTCCTCGGTGAGCCACAGCCCCAAATATTTGAAGCTGCGCTCTATTGGGACGCGGATTCCCTCCACCAAGAGACCGAACTCTCTCGGAGGTGGACCCCGCTGCGCCCCGCCAAAGAACCAGGTAGCCTGGATCTTCTGCGGGGCCACCCGGAGGCCCAGTCTCTTAATTGAGCGCACCACACAGGCAGATGCCACGTTGGCCAGTCCTAATGTCTCCTTCCAGCTCCCCCGCCAACTACCATGTAGATGTCATCTGCGTAACCGGTCAGATGACAGTTGGCGGGGATAGCGGTCCTCAGGATCGCGTCATAGGCGATGTTCCACAGGAGCGGGCCCAAAACGGACCCCTGTGGAACACCGCACTCCATGACCTTCACCCTGAGGACCCCGTCCCGGTCCGTGAGGTTTCTGCCCCGGAAGTAATCCTCAATGAGCCGGATCATGTAGGGGAGGACGTCGAAGTGTTCTAACGCCCTCCCTATCACCGACCAGGGGAGGGAGTTGAAAGCGTTGCAGATATCATATCCCACGCCCAAGGCAACTCCTCCCTCCCCTATCATGGCCTCCGTGCGGGAAATGGCGCTTAGGATAGCGTCAATAGTTGACCGCACGGAAGCCATACTGGTCATCGCTCAAGTTGTGACCATCCTCCCGGGACAGATGCTGGACGAGGCGCTCCGCGATAATCCTCTCCAGGATCTTTCCGGCCTCGTCCAGCAGGCAAATCGGCCTGTACGCGGACGGGTTGTCCGGCTCTTTGCCAGGTTTTGGCAGGAGAACCAGGCTGGCCTCCTTCCAAATTCCGGGGAACCGGCCGGTCCTGAAGCAATCGGTAAACACCCGACGCATTCGGCCGGCCAGTCCCCCCGCGGCCAAGGTCCACGCCCTTCCTGGGATGCCGTCAGGGCCAGGAGCCTTGCCTCTCCTGACCCTGCTTAGGGCCCTCGCCAATTCCTCCTCTGTGACCCCCACTTCCTCTGTCCACTCCTGGGGGGGGGGACGTCGGGGAATCCGACCGCCCCACCCCCCGGCAGGGAAAAGTTCGTCGACGATCCTGCCGACGAAATGGGGGTCCAAGGACTCCGTTAACGCCCGTGCCCTCAACTTATTGAGGACGATCTTGTATGGGCGCCCCCACGGATCGTCGTCCAAAGTGGCGAGGAGCTCCCTCCAGGAGGTTTTCTTGGCCGCCTTGATCGCCCGGGAGAGGTCCTGGCGGGCGGAACGCCAGGCCTCTCCCGCTTCCTCCTCGTTCAGCGGGCCTCGTCGGCCCTCTCGGACGCGCATCCACGCCCTTTTTGCGTGGTCGGAGATCCGCCTTAGTCTGGCGATCTCCGGATTCCACCAATAGGTGACGCGCCGAGGGGTGCCGTTGCGAACGCGCGGCATCGCGACATCACATGCGCGCTCCATAAGGGGAGGCGCAGCCCTTTTGCCCCCTCATCCACGTCGCGTGCCCCCTCGGTCTCGTCATCCTCTTCGCCCTCGCCGTCGCCCCAGGTCATACCTAGGACGGCGGCTTGCAGCAGGTCTAGATTTGCCTGCTTCAGGGCCCATCTCTTCCTCGAGCCAGACATGGCTCTGCGGCGAGCCATCTCGGCTTGGGAAATGACCTCGATCACTATCCGAATCAATTGGTGATCCGACAGGGTCTCCTTGTTTGAGACCACCTCCCAGCCTCGTATGCGACGCGCCGCCGGGGGGGTCGCCCATGTCAAATCAATCACGGACGACCCCTGCCGGCGTACGCACGTCCTGGCCCGGCCTGTATTAATCAGGCACAGGCCAAGGCCCGCCGCCCAGACCTCCAAGGTCCTGCCCCTCGCATTTGTGACCGGGAAACCCCATCGCGACGACTTCGCGTTGAAGTCCCCGGCCACGACGACCTGACCCGAGTCACCGGACCGGAGGAGCCTTCTCACGCTCGCATCCATCTCGTCCAGTAACCGTTCGAAACGGGCCAGGTCCCAACTCGGGGGGGCATAGACGCTTAAGAAAGAGATGGGCCCCCATTTCGCCATCGCGTATCCCTCTCCCGTTTCACCGCGGGAGAATGGTGGGGATTGTGGCATCTCCCTCCAATATATTTCGGCGGAGCCGTTTCTGTCCGACACCCAGCAGGGGTGGTCTGCTGGTATCCTGTACGGCTCCGCCACTATTCCCAAACCACACCCGTGCTCGGCCATCGTCTGTAGGAACAGGTCCTGTGCCGCACGGGTGTGATTTAGATTGATTTGAAGGACCTTGAAGGCCATTATTTAGCTCTATCTTCAAGGTCCTCCACCACCGTTATCTTTTCTTGCGACGAGACGCCCACTATCCGTAAGACTTGTTTCAGCGGCAGCGTCTCGTCATCTGTGGGTCTTTGCTCGAACTCCACCCACCCTGTGGAGTCCTTGCCCGTGGCCCATTCCGCATTTACGACTGTCGCGTTTTGGGCCGCGTTGTCGACCATCTCTGTGTCGACATCCTTTTGCCCCTCCTCCTCTCCTGTCGGTTTAGGCTCCAAGGTCTTTGGCTTCGCCTTCTTTGGTTTCTTGCCGGCCTTGTCCCCTGCCTTCTTGATTAGTGAGGATACGTCTATCTCTGTCCTCATATTTCCGACTATACGCGGTTGCGCCTTTGCGGCACTTCCTTTTGCGGGCCCGTCCTTGGGGCCGAACTGGCTCCGTGGCCGTCGTATCTGCCCTCGTGGGCGTGGGATTCGGCCTCGGGACCACTGTACCGCTCGGGCTCGGTTTTGGTCCTTTTCCTCCCTTCTTCTTCGGGGCGTTTACGCTCTTCGTCCCCTTTCCCCCTTTGCACGCCTTGCCACCGATCCTGTGGTTAGCGGCAAGGCCCGCATCTGCGCAGATTGCACAGTGCGCCGGTAACGTGCATGTGTTTGCCCGGTGTCCATCCTGACCGCACCGATAGCACGCTTCGGAGCGATCCACCGGGTTTTTGCACGTTATCCTGGTGTGCCCCCGTGCCATGCATCGATAGCACTGGAGCGGTCTTTTTGCCAGGATCTCTATCTTCACCGACGATCATCCCACGTTGACCTTAGTCTCCTTTAGGAGTTTATTGATGGTCGACAATGGTAGGGTGGCCATGGCCGTGTGCAGTCCGTTTGCGGCTTTTCTGATGGGGCCCACCTTGACGACCATCGGGGAGATGTCTCCCTTGGCCGCATGCCTCCATCACGTCCGCCTCAGTAACTGAGATTTCCATATTAGTCAGCCTGACTTCGTAGGTCAATTCGGGTCTGGTTACCCTGACCCCCTTTTTGCCCCCTAACACTTCCGCCATTTTAGCGGCAAGCGCGTCGGCCTTCTCCTTGTGATTCGGACCGGCCACCTCGAAACTCAAGGCCAAGGTGGCCGTGCGTCTCACAGTGGGAGCCTTCTCTATGCCTATGTCCGACAATTTAATTTTTTGCCGGGCTTCGGCCATAGTCTCCGCGTACTTGTCGTCGGGGCATGTCAAAACCACCGCCGACGTTCTTGAGATCCTGCGTCTCCTCCCTTTCTGAGAGAGAGAGGTGTCTGTTTGTTCGAGGACGAGGAAGCCCCTCCTCCAGCCTTTCGAGGGATAGTTCCCTTTGGCTGGGAGGCCCCGCCTCTTGACGTCGCTGGTTGTCGTCCAGCGTCTCTCTTGTCTCTCTTCTCTTTTTCCTTTTCCCCTCCCTTACCTTTTCCTCCCCTCTTTACTACCTCCGTCCAGGTCGTCGCGGAATTGTCCAGTTGTCTGGCGGAGGGAGGTTGGAGGGGGGTGGCAATCGCCGCTTTCCTAGTGTTGCTGTTACTCCTCCCCACGTCCGGTGGGTTCTTTGTCCCTGTGGATGATGCTGCCGCTGCAGCCGCCTTGGGGGCATTTGCCTTCCTTTTGTTTTTTCTTTTGCCTTCGGTCTTGGCCGGGGCGACGGGTCCCTTGTTACCGGTATTGGGAGTATCTGCCTCCCTTGTCCCGAAGTGTTTCTTGGCCATTGACTCGAAGAGCCTTTCCATCCTTTGGGACAGTGATGTCATCAGTCTGTCCTCTAATGTCCCTTCCGGCTGCGTCGCGTCCATGTGGTACGACTGGCTCATCACCGGGGTCATCGCGGGCGATATTTCCGCGGCAATGCCTTTCAGCGGTGGTCTCATCGCTGGTGGCATGCCGTCTCGGAGAATCTCCTCAATGGCCTCTCTCCTTCCATATTCATCTTCCCTTTCCTCATCCTGGTTTTCCAGGGTTGATACTGGTATGTGACTCCTCTTCCTCTTCTTTTGAATAGGAGACAAGTGTCCTCCTTTATCCAGCTGTTGCTGCTGCTGTTGTTGTTGGTCGGCAGCTTCTTGTTGGATACGCAGCTTTTCCTCGATGGCGCCCATCTGCCTTTGCAGTTGCGCCACCTGCGCCTGAAGCTGCTCATTTTCGTCTTTGAGTCTGCGCAGATGCTCGTTTTCCGACTGTTGTGCCGTTAGCTTTCTGCGCTCCTCTAGCTCTGCGTCTCGATTTATCCCGATCATCGGGTCGCCGATACGCAAAGCTAAGTGATTTGCGGCCGCAGATATTGCGGCCGCCGCACTTATAGCTGCCCCTTTGTGAGTGCCATTCATCTTCTGGCACCTACTTATGACTTTGTCCACAGTCCGGAGCTGCTCTATTATGATGCCCGGGATATCGAGGGTGGGGACTGTGCTCAACGCCTCCATCTCCTCTAGTTCTTTCGCCCTTCTGGATTTCGACAGATTAGCCGGAACTGCAGGGTTTTTGATTTCCTCGAGATCCTTTTTCCTCTTTGCGATCTCCCTTTCGACTGCCAGGATTTTTCTCTCTAGGCTAACTCCCGTGGTGGTCTTGCCTTCCGGTCTGCCGGACCCCCTCCCACCTATCTTCAATCTGAGCCTTTCCGCCTCTTCCGGGGTTCTCTCGACTCCAACGAACTCCACGTCGCTGTCATCGTCACCCTGGTCCTCTTCTGAACAACTCTCCCCGTTCAGACAATCGTCGTTCAGTTCTCCTCGATTCGATTTTTTCCCCTGTCTTGATCCCGGTCTGGATCGCGACATGGACCTATCTCTGACCTCGTCACCTTGGAAGGCAGAGCGCTTATGTGCGTCTCTTTCTCCCCGGCTCTTGTCAGAGTCTTCTCCTCGAGTCAGCGCTCTCGACCTCCGCTCCTTAACGCTCTTCGGAGCGGGAGCAGAGGGAACGGGGAAAACGTTTCCCCCTTGAGCGATCGCACTTTCCGCCTCGGAGCTCGCCCGCAACTCCGAGGTTGGCCCGTCGCATGATGACGACATGGGAGTGGCCGGGACAGTACCACTCCCACGCCAGTCCCTGGGTATCCGACCCCCCTGGGACAGTAGGTTCGTCTCTTCTACGTTGTCCATGTCATATGTTTTAAAGGGGTAGTTTATTTTCGGGGTGTCCTTCCCCTAGGCCGGTTGTCCGCCAAGACTGACGGGCCCGGCCTGCCCGGGCTCGGGTGTCCCCGGGTTCGCCAAACCCGTGCCGAGGACGCCCCCCAGAATCGGAAGCCGCCCCCGGCCCCGTGGGGACACCGCTCACAAGCCAGCCCCAACCGAGGGATCCCCGCCCCACCCCCGCGAGCCGCACGGAGGGACTGGCCGAGCGAACTCGATCCCAGCCCCCCGCCGCCCACGAGGACAAGACAAGACCCCCAGCCAGCCGCCGAACCCGCGGGCTACTGCTACGCCGCCAGTCTCTTACACCCGGCGGCCAGACCCGTCGGCCCCGACCTCGGAATAAGTCCGAGCGGCCCGGAGAGACCCTCTGCACTCGAGGAACCGTGGGATCAAATCCCTGGTGAGCAATCCCCTCGTGCAGGCCTACCCTCCACCCAACCCAGCACCACGTACTGGGCGGATGAAAGGCGGTTATCCCCTCCCTCGAGAGAGAGGGGATCTTCGCACCCCTACGGAAGAGCGATCTAGACCCGCAGCGCGCACGACCGAGGTTACCCCCGGCCGCGACGCCTTCGTCGAAGGACGGAGTGCAGGCCTTTTGACCCTCCAACCGCAGGAGTACGGCCGACTCTACCCCCACCCGCAAAGGGAAACCCTGAGCCACCCCCCTGCCGGAGCACCGGCGTGCAATGGGTGAGTGGCCCGACCCCGGGAGTGGGGCGACGTAGGACGGGAAGAACCCCGCCACCCCCCAGGCCGAGCGGATACCGGACCGGGCCATTGCCCGAGAGATCCGGCAGCCGCAGCCAGCCCAGGGGGGGGCAAGGGATCCCCCGCCACTACCTCTCTCCCCAAGGGAAAAAACCAACAACTCCTCCTCGAGCCTGCCGGAGCACCGGCGTGCAATGGCCGAGGAGGAGCCCCCATTTCCCCGGTTTTTTTATCGAGGTGACCTTCCTCTAGGCCGGCGGGAGGAGTAGAAACTCCCCCCTAACGGTCCCGGCCGACCGGGCGTTTGAAGTCGGGGTCGCCTTCCCCTACCGGCGATTGGGACCGACCCGGAAGCCAATCCCTGAGGGAGTCGCCGGGCTCCCATTCTTCCCGCCCCTCCGGCCCTTAGACCGGCGGCAAGAAAGGTGAACTCTTGGACCCCGCACCTCACCAATAGGCCACCGCTGTGACTTCTGTGAAACAGAAGTCTCCGGTCATGGCCCGTCGGATCCGAACGGGGAGCCCCCTCGCCTCGCCAAGGCGTTCCACCACGAGGGAGTGCACCACTCCCATAAAGAGAGTAGCCGATAGAGTTGAACCCCAGCGATCTAGGGCTTGCATCCCAAGATCCCCCCTATGTCCACCGGGGGGGAGAACCGAAATGCGGACTGTCACACAGAAGTGATATCCGCCTTCACGTTTTTCTGTCCTCCGATTGTTTATAGTGGGATGAGGCAGACTCCCACTAGGCGGACGCCAGTGTTGGCAGTAAGGTCAGTCACCCCACTGAGCCCCCAGCCAAAGGCTGGATCCGCACTCCCTCGATGGACTAAGGGAAGGGCGCCACTCATAACGCAGAGCACGGGGTGGCGGAGGAAACCACCATGGTGCGAGAGAGGGCTGCTCGCGCAGGGCCGTACCGTCCCACCGTCCAGCCACGCCATTTATCCGCAGAGTGATCCGCCATGCTGCAGATACACCCCACGGCCCGGGTCCTGCCTCCGAATTTGCAGGAGGAGGAGGACTCCTGTTTTTAGGCTAGGTTTCCGGACACGCTGTCCTTCCGCCTACCATACTACCCGCCTAAGACCTCCGGTTTTTTTGCCAGACTGGCCAGGGGGGAGGCGTTGCCCCCTGTTGGCGATGTGTGGCACCCGAAGCCTATTGCCTTGTTGCCTATCCACCGCCTCTTCCCGTGTCCCTGCATCCGTCTTTTTAACCTGGGGGGAATGCAGACCCCTGGTGGCCGGCGTGTGGAACCCCAGGTCGAAGCCCGGTCGCCTATCCGCCTCCCCTACCCGTGTCCCTGCATCCGTCTTTTTAACCTGGGGGGAATGCAGACCCCTGGTGGCCGGCGTGTGGCACCCCAGACCGAAGCCTGGTCGCCTATCCGCCTCCTCTACCCGTGTCCCTGCATCCGTTTTTTTTTAACCTGGGGGAATGCAGACCCCTGGTGGCCGGCGTGTGGCACCCCGGACCGAAGTCCGGTCGCCTATCCACCTCCCCTACCCGAGTCCTACTTTCGCACCGCGGTCACATCCGATTTTTGTACAGAGAGACGTGAATCTCTGTTCGAGGGGATGGACTGTGGCGTCTCCAAAGGATCAATGAATCAGAGGATCAAAGGATCAGCCACACCCAATCCCCCCCCCCTACCCGCGATCACAATACGTTCGCCTACCCGGTTCTCCAGAAAAAGGAGATAGCAAATCCTAGCGGTGGAACGACCGCACCCAGGCAGTACCGGCCAAAGTCCGCCACCCATGGCAGCGGGCCGCCCCGCCCTACTGGCCAGACGACTACGCCCCCAGGCCGCCCCCTAGCCCGCAACCTTCCGATTCGGGATGACCAGAGCCGGCTCTGGTGTCCCTCCTCTTCTGGTCGGTCTACCCCGTGAGTTCCCGGTCCACAACGGGTACCCGGTTCCTACACGAGGGTGGCGTTCTGACGCCCGCGTAGTGCCTTCGGGTCGTCCAGTCCCCGTCCGGCCATGCCGCCGCTTAAGGACATTTCTGTCCCCGACCTACTCGACAGGCGTTCACCTGACTTTCGAATCGTGACGGCAGCATCCGTAACGAGAACCAAGCCGACCGTCCGGCACCCAGCTATGCACGACGGTACGTGCACTCTGCCCGAAGCCAGTGCCCCGTTAGCCGCAGGGGTGGTGCCCCTGCGTGTACTCTCACCGCGGGGAGGTGGGGTTGGCGCATGGACCGGTGTCCTTCTGAGAGTCCCTCACCCCGACCCTTGACAGAAACTCATTGAGGTAGAAATCAAGTAGGACACTGTATGCATTTCGCGTGACTGTGAACGATTTCACTGCAGGTGGTAATCAATCGCGATCTTTATCCTCGTCGGCAGTGTTTGTCTCGCGGAGGAAACGACGCGGTTACCTCTAACCTTTCTTCCGGTAGAATGCGATTAATGCGAAGCCTCGAATTTAAGTTTTTTTTGAAAGGGCGAGAACGTTGATACGTTGATACTGTTGATAATCGTAGCTCGCCGCTCGTGTGGTACGTTTATATTGTGAGAAAGATTGCGATGGTGAGTCAACTGAAAGATACGGAGGTTCCGGTTTCGTTTTCTGAGGAGCTGTTAGAGGATCAGGTCGTAGAAGTCGAACTCACGCCGACGGATATCGACTCGATCACTTTCGCTTTGCTCGATCTACTGCGCGAAGTTTGGAATCCTGAATATTCGGCGTCACGGAATTTGAGACTGTTGCTCGCAAGCGTCTCGAAGTATTTGACGACTACGAATCAGCAGCAAACCGATTGCAACGTACGTCTTATGCGCGAGGGCAGTAACATAAAGAGTGTGTTAACCGAGCTCCATAAATTTTGGTTGAAGGAAGGTCCTAAGAATCCTACCTGTACAGAGAATGATATGTATAATTTCATTCGCAATCAACTTCCGTCGAAGTTGTATTCGTCGTTAGTTAGTGATCTAATGACACAAGATACTTTTTACGACTGGGTCAACTGTCACAACAATTACGTCGAAACTTTACCCATCGTCGGTGCTGGAGGCGGTATCCTCGCCGCGCTATTGACGGATCATTCGTACACCGTGGCGAAGCGGGACGAGGAGGAGGAGGCAGGATGCAGCGTCGGTGGGCTCGACGCGTTGTTCGACCTGGCGGAGTCTGGTCGCGATCTCGATCGCATGCCACAGCATATATCGAGGAGGAAAGATCGACAGATGCTTACCGTGAGGTCGCCCGGGGAGATTGGATCACAGTTGATCCGTCTGGACGTCTTCGACGTCAAGGATATCGCGAATAAGGACAAGCGTGATTGGTGGAGATACGCGAAATTGCGATCTCAGATCTTGACCACTTCGTCGCGTACGGATCGAAAGCAACATTTACTGTCCCAGTTCTTGGATCAAGCCGCGGACGATTTGAGGAAAATTCCCGGAGTTGTTAAGGAGACGAGGAATGTCGTCTATAAAAGTGGTCGGAGCGACGTTTGAAGAAAGATATATCGTAAATATGCATACTATTTTTGTTACAGATGAGAGAGAAAAAAATACTTATAAATACGTTTTTCTTTTTTTTACAGGCGAGAGAAAAAAATACATGTAAGTACGCGTGTTTTTTCTTTAGACGAATAAATATTTTTTTTATACACCATATATCGACTCTTTCCTTATCCTACGTTATTATTATTATTTTTGCGGTGATCGCGATAGCGATAAAGCGCGTCGATCATACAGGTTATCGCGCGCGCAACGCGATTCTTCAAAGACACACACAGAGAGAATATCGGGAAAAAAAGGATGGAAAAGTACAGTAACGGACGAAGTTTTGTAGGTTCTTTTTTTCTCTTTTATTTTTTTTAAACGATATCGAATTACAACAATTTCTAGTAATTCCCGAAGCAGAGAGCGACTAACTCGCAATCGACAATGTCGTTGCGATCGAAAAATTCGCTCTCGCGTATCGCTCTCGGGACGTTCGCGGGATCCGTCACGGTGGCCGCGATAGCGATAAAGCGCGTCAGTTTTGCGTCGATCACGCCGGTTATCGCGCGCAACGAGGTCACGAGTCGGTTGACGCAAAGGTCGAGGTCGAACATACGGAGCACGGCGTTCATCGATACGATCATACGAGTCGTGGAAGTTTCCAAGCGTAGGGTCGATAGATTGTTAATCTTTCCAAATCGTAATATTAAGTCTCCGTTTTCGATGTACATCGGTGGAACGCGCTCGTTCTTGCCGCGCTGTAGATGTGACAACACCGCGCGATTTTGATCGACGAGTTCCTTCCACGTTTCAGGCGAGAGCGTGATCTCCTTGCCGTGGCAATCTCCTATGATGTGCACGTAGCACGGAAGTACGGCTGTGATACCGACGTCTATGAATTTATATCCCGTCTTTGTTAATAGGTATCTTCTTTCCAGAATTCTCACAGGATGATGTTCGCCGTCGCGTTTCGAAGTACTGGCGTCTTCGTGACTGGAGATAGAAAAAATTATTATTATTATATCTTAGGCGAGCGATACGGGATCGTAGCGAACTTACCGCGTGTTTTTCCGTGAGTCGACGTTGCCTCGATTCGAAAACGGAGTCTCTAATTCCATCGATTGCTCGTTGACTCTTCTTCTTCTTTTTTTCGCGCTACCGACACCGTTCTCGAGATCGTCGCTGGATTGGCGCTGTTCAAAATACGGGGCGTGTAACGTCGAGCACATCTCTCTCTTTCTTTTTTTCTCCGTTGTCGCGGTGCGGTGGACGGATCACGCGAGAATGAGTCGTTTGACGGAAGTCGAACCGGAATATAGTTTGAATAAATAAAATTATGTGTTCGAGAGCGCGCGGTAGCGCGAGAAAGCGCGAGGTAGAGGACGACCACAAAAAAAAAAAAAACAGGACGCGCAAGCTCACAATTCCCAATAAAATTAAAGTATATTAAAAATGTCTATGTACAGTATTTACAAAGTTGTCTTTTCAGGCAGAGTGCCGTGAACGCGCACTGAGTCTAGCGGCAAGCAGGTTCGCGGTGCGAAGTAGCTAAAAGCTGATGGACGCGGTGTACAAAGCGGTGTGCAAAGCGGTGTGCAAAGCGGTGTGCAAAGCGGTGTGCAAAGACAAGCGGTTGTCACTGTGTGATCTGCGAGCGAAATCCTTCCCGCGGCGTAGCGGCGGTCCTTTTATCATTTTCGAGGCGAACCTCCCTCCCGGCTCGTTGCCACTAATTTCGAGAGGGCGATTGGCCATCGGAGCTCTACGTCATTGCGCGGACGTCACCGTTTCCCTTGTCGATTCGAAGGGAACGTTGCGTGTTTTCGTTTGCTTTGTTTATGGCATGGATCTTTCTTTTGTGAGCTGCTTGACTTTATTATCATCCGAAAGTCAGCGTACGTTCCGGAATAATATGCTCGAACGATCCATGCCATGACTTGAAAGCGATAATCAATTTGACGCGAAACTCTCCTCGAACCCTCTCTCATCCCGATTCGCACGATCTCAAACATCCCGCCCGCCTTGTCAGGCATGACAAAATTGCGACGGTGCGCTCGATGGTCGCGGCCGGCAGAATCGATTTTCGATCGATTCTCGAGTACGGCCATACCGCGAGCATGGTCGGCCATGTTGGTGGTTGTGCGGCTGCGCAGTGTCAGTGTACACGGAGATCGCGATCGAGAAACATGTATACGCGATTCGCAAAATATGTGAAGTGAGTGAAAAGGGAGTGAAATGCGAGGTGATGTGACGCGAGATTACCGTGAAGTGCGGCGGAAGGCCGAAGTGAACAGAAGGCCTACGGAAACAAATAAGTGCCAGAAACGACAAGCATAGACGGACGGCCGACGAAACAAAAACGCGAAGTGAATTTTAAGTGGCAGAAGGCCGACAATACGATAACGCGACGGCGAGTGTTAAAGATCTCACGCGTCTTCCGGTGATGGCTGGTCCGTGATCCCGGGAAGCAGCACGAGTTTGCACAGCGGTCGAACCAGCTCTGACGTTGAGGTTCGAATCGTCGCCACTCGCACGATGCCGTCGTCTCCTGGGTGTAGGCGGGTAATGCGGGCAAGAGGCCATCGGCTCGGCGGTGTGCTCTCAGCCCGAATCAAGCACAGCGATCCGACGGCAGGCGCATCCTTGGTTTTGAGCCACTTCGGGCGGGCGATCATCCCGTTGATATACTCGCGCGACCACCGTGACCAAAAGTGATCGCGCATTTTTTGGAGGTGTTGCCACCGGGAAAGTGAGCTGTCGGCGGCGTCGGTCAGGGACGGCTCGGGAACGGCAAGAAGAGGAGCTCCGATCAGGAAGTGTCCCGGCGTGAGTGCGGAGATGTCGTCTGGATCGTCGGACAAAGCCCGCAGCGGCCTTGAATTCAGGCAGGCTTTGACCTGAGTGAGGAGAGTGCTCATCTCCTCGTATGTGAGGGTGGTCTCGCCGATGACTCGACGGAGATGATTTTTCGTCGACTTCACGGCGGCCTCCCACAGACCTCCGAAGTGCGGTGCAGCCGGCGGATTGAAGCGCCATTTGATGCCCTCCGCGGCAGCGGCGTGAGCGAGTCGATGGCCGTCGGCAGACGAAGCTCGGAAGAGCTCTCTCAGGACTCGATCTGCCCCCACGAAATTGGTGCCGCAGTCCGAGTATAGTTCCTCGCAGAGGCCTCGGCGGGAGATGAAGCGGCGGAAAGCGGCGAGGAAGGCGTCCGTCGTGTAGTCCGACACGACGTCAAGATGCACGGCCTTGGTGCAGAGACACACGAACACGGCGATGAAAGCCTTGTGCGCTCTGTGGCCGCGGCCCTTGCTCGTGCGGATGAAGAACGGGCCGGCGTAGTCCAGGCCGGTCCGGAGGAACGGGCGTGCTGGAGTGACTCGTCCCCTCGGAAGACTGCCCATCAGAGGTTGAGGTGTCGTCGCTCGCCAGCGAGTGCACGTGCATCACACAGCGATGCAGCTGCTGTTTGACTACGGAGCGGCCTCGCGGGATCCCGAAGCGGAGGCGGAGTAGGCCGAGGGTGAGCTGCACTCCTCCGTGCAGCGTTCGACGGTGGCACGACTCGATGATCAATCGAGTGAGCCACGACGAAGGCGGAGCGATCATAGGGTGTCGTTCGTCGAAGGAGAGCATAGCATGCTTGAGGCGTCCTCCGACTCTCAGAACGCCGTGGTCGTCCAGGAATGGACTCAGGCCTGCCAGCGAACTTCGATGTGACACGGTGCGGTTTGCGGCAAGTGACTTGATCTCGTCGGCAAAGTGCAGTGCTTGCACCACGCGAAGCCAGAGCAGCAGAGCTTCGTCGAGCTCGTCAGCGTGCAGTGTTGGTTCGGTGGTGCGGTGAGTGGGGTGTCGCCAACGAAGGCCCCAAGCCGTGACTCGCAGAAGCCGGTGCAGGGAGGAAAACCGGAGAAGCATCTCGGGTTCCTCCTCGAATTTCTCGGTGGCGACATGTGCGGCAACCTTCCGTTCGGGCATCTCGTCGTCGGACATCTCACGGCCCTCGTTCGGCCACTGGGTTTTGTCCTTGCCGAGCCAGGCGGGTCCCGTCCACCACAAGGGATGGTCCAGTAGCTCTCCCGGAGCGATTCCTCTGGAAGCGCAGTCGGCTGGGTTGTCCCGCCCGGGGACATGTCGCCATTGCGCGTCGGGTAGCTTCTCCTGGATGTAGGCCACGCGGTTCACCACGTAGGTCTTCCAGCGGGAGGCGTGTCCTCTTATCCAGTTTAGTGTCAGCTGGGAGTCTGACCAAAGAAAAGAGGGTGCTGCGAACAGACGTAAAGTTGAACGCGTGTGACACGTGAGTGAGGTGAGCAAGGCGGCAGCATCGAGTTCGAGGCGGGGCAATGTCACCTGCCTGACCGGTGCAACTTTGCTCTTCGCGGCCAGCAAATGAAGTGCCACGGTGCCGCTCTTGCGGATGCGGAGGTACACGGCCGCGGCGTACCCGCGCTCGGACGCGTCGGCGAAGCAGTGCAGCTCCACTTGAGCGTCGTCATCCCCGCTGCCAAGCCAGCGGTTCACGCGCAGACGGGCGAGAAGCGGCAGTTCCTCGAGGAAGGTTTTCCAGCGTCGCGCGTCGGCGACGGGAAGCGGTTCATCCCAATCCAGTTTCTGGAGCCACGCAGACTGGATCAGAATTTTTGCGCGAATCACCACGGGGGCCAGCCATCCCAACGGATCAAACAGGCGCGCGGTTTCCGCGAGGACGCGTTGCTTGGTGAATTCCGTGACAGTGCACGGGTGAATCGCGAGAGCGAAAGTGTCTTCGTGGGGGTGCCACAACAGCCCGAGAGTGGAGAAGCTGTCGTTTTCCCACGAGTGCGGTTCATGGAGGAGTCGGTGCTCGGGAGGAATTCCCGTCAGCACTTCCTCGTGGTTCGCGGCCCATTTTCGAAGCGGAAACCCGCCCGCCGTGCACAAACCGCGGAGCTCGGTCTGTTTCGCGATCGCGGCGGACAAAGTGTTAGCGCCCGAGACGATGTCGTCCACGTAAGTATCCTCCTCCAAGGCGATCGCACCCTGAGGATATCGCGCCCGTTCGTCGTTGGCCAGTTGTTTTAGCGTCCGAATGGCCAAGAAAGGCGAGCACGCGAGACCGTACGTCACCGTCAGGAGCAGGAATACGCACACGAGGGCGGAGACGGCGAGGCGCCAGAGGATGCATTGGTATTTCCGATCGTCAGGATGGATGAGGATCTGCCGGTACATCTTTTCGATGTCGGTTACGAAGGCGTAGCGGTTACGAAGTGCCAGCGCCAGCGCATCAGAACGTCGGCCAGAGCGGGCAGCAGATTGGCACCCACGAGTAGGTGGCTATTCAGCGACTCGCCTGACGTCGTTTGCTGCGACCCGTTGAAGACTACTCGGAGTTTGGTGGAGGAGCTTGATTCTCGGAGCACTCCGTGATGAGGTAGGTAGCACCCGTATTCGTTGTCGTCAAATGGAGAAACAGTCGCTAATTGCATGTGTTTCAGGTCCTCGTACTCCCGCAGGAACGTGCGGTAGAGCTCGCCGAATCGGGAGTCTCTTTGGCATTTTCGCTCCATGGCGATCAGCAGACGTTCGGCCGGTCGGCGGGTTTCGGAGAGCGCCGTTGGCTCCTTAGTAAACGGAAGTCGGACCACGTATCTTCCCGTTTCCGTGCGGGAGTGGGTGCGCACGAAGAAGTCCTCGCACTGCAGTTCTTCGGGTGTGAGAGCGGCAGGAGCGGAAGGTTCGGCTTCCTGCTCCCAGAAGCGGCGCACGAGATTCGCTAACTCGTGGTCGGCAGTCGCTTGGAAGCTGCCGCGTGCGTGGAGAGCTGAGGCACCGCAGCCTCCGGAGAGGATCCATCCGAAGGATGTTTTCTGCGCGATCGGAGCATTCGGCCCGCCCTTGCGAAGGCCGTTTTCGAGGATGGTGGAGCAAACTTCCGCTCCAAGGAGCAGCTCGACCGGATCGCTAGCCGAAAACTGCGCATCGGCTAGCGGCAGCCCCTTGATGTGGTGCCACGTTGAGGTGCTCGTTGTCGTCGAGCCTTGGTACAGCGAGAGACGGGGCAACACGAACGCGACGGCGGTGATCGTGGCACCGGTCGTTTTGGACGTGAGGTGTACCGTCACCTTCCCGCGGGTTGACCCGGATTTCGAGCCGCCGATGCCGAAGATCGACACAGCGGAACGAGAGCGTTGCAGATGCAAGCGCTGCACGAGCGATTCGGCGATGATCGAGACCTCGGATCCTCGGATTGGTCGATGAGGACTCGAGCGGCATGAGGATTTCCGTGGCGGTCGGCGATGGTCACTCGCGCGGTGGCGAGCAGGATCGCCTTGCGGTCGTCAGCGGCACGCACGGCGGAGAGCGCGCTGACCTCGGTGGACGTTGTCGCGGGAACGTACGCGTCGTGAAGCATTGTGTGATGACGAGCCCTGCACGTGAAGCAGCTCTTCGTGGATTGGCACTTTGCGACGGAGTGATTGCCGAGGCAATTAAAGCACAACCGGCTGGATTCTATGAGTGTCTTTCGATCTGCTGCGGACTTCGCTTTGAACTCGCTGCACGTCATCAGCGAGTGCCGTCCTTTACACAGCGCGCACTGAGCATCGAAGCCGTTCTTTTGGCCGGGCTTCGCGACGTGAGTTTTCGCGGACCGAGCGGAATCAGCGGGTTTCGCGGCGGTTTTCGGTTTCGCGGCGTTCAGCGTGAGGATGCGCTTCGAAATAAAGTCAGTGAGAGTGTGGTGCGCCGGCGGATCGACGGAGTCGCAAGTGGACGATTCCCACTCAAGTCACGTTCGCGGATCGAAAAGTTCGACAACTAGGTGGTTGAAGAGATCCATTCCGTGGGACTCTATGGGCCTCCCGATGCTTTCCTGCGCATTGACGGCGGTTGTGACGGCGTTGTGGATTCGGCTCAGCTCTTCCGCGGTTTCTCCCTTCATTTTCGCTACGGCGGTAAACGTAGCGAAGTTGGAGCGTATCAACTCTTTTTTGTTCTCATAATGCTTGCTTAAGATTGCCCACGCGCGGTCGTAGTTCTCTCCGGTCACCGTTAATGAGCGTATCAATTTTTCAGCGGGCCCTTGCAGACATGATCGAAGGTAATGGAACCGCTCGGTGTTCGAGATCGACGAGTTCTCACCGATGACCGACTGGAAGAGATCCCGAAATGACGGCCATTCCTCGTACGCGCCCGAAAAGTGAGGTAGCTTGATACGCGGCAAGGACGTTTTGGGAGCGTGTTCGCCACTACGCTCTGGCAACACGGGCTCCTTGGGTAGCGCGGCTTTCAAGGTGCTTGCGTAAGCGGTAAGCAAGCTGCGCTGATGCACGTAAGTACTTTCGGCGGTGTCTAATAGATCGTTTTTTGCGTACTCACTCTCGGCGTAATGTTCCTTGAAACACGCAAGGATTAGATCATGCTGAGACTCAAATTTTGCCCACAGGTCGTCGAGAAGTCGGATGCGAGTGTGCACAGCGTCGAGGGTGATGTTGCCTGCGCCCATCTTCCGGAGGTTGTCCATCGAACGGGAGATACGGCCGAAGATGTCGTACTGGCTGTTCATCAAGGCGCTCCGGTCCATGCTCATGATTGCGGTCGTTTTCAGCGGAAGCACTCCCGAGTTCGCGGTTGCCGGTGATAATCCGGCTCGAAGGACCAGAAATGTTCGAGAGCGCGCGGTAGCGCGAGAAAGCGCGAGGTAGAGGACGACCACAAAAAAAAAAAAAAACAGGACGCGCAAGCTCACAATTCCCAATAAAATTAAAGTATATTGAAAATGTCTATGTACAGTATTTACAAAGTTGTCTTTTCAGGCAGAGTGCCGTGAACGCGCACTGAGTCTAGCGGCAAGCAGGTTCGCGGCGCGAAGTAGCTAAAAGCTGATGGACGCGGTGTACAAAGCGGTGTGCAAAGCGGTGTGCAAAGCGGTGTGCAAAGCGGTGTGCAAAGCGGTGTGCAAAGACAAGCGGTTGTCACTGTGTGATCTGCGAGCGAAATCCTTCCCGCGGCGTAGCGGCGGTCCTTTTATCATTTTCGAGGCGAACCTCCCTCCCGGCTCGTTGCCACTAATTTCGAGAGGGCGATTGGCCATCGGAGCTCTACGTCATTGCGCGGACGTCACCGTTTCCCTTGTCGATTCGAAGGGAACGTTGCGTGTTTTCGTTTGCTTTGTTTATGGCATGGATCTTTCTTTTGTGAGCTGCTTGACTTTATTATCATCCGAAAGTCAGCGTACGTTCCGGAATAATATGCTCGAACGATCCATGCCATGACTTGAAAGCGATAATCAATTTGACGCGAAACTCTCCTCGAACCCTCTCTCATCCCGATTCGCACGATCTCAAACATTATGCTTCCCCCCCTTTCATTAATATTCTCAGGAGCGGTACGTAAAAAAAGGGTGGTTACGCCGAATCGTTCTATTATTCCTCTTCTCTATTCGACGTCTCCTGCACGAACGCGTCAATTCGAACGAACCGACTCAATAGATCTCACAGTTGCATCATCAGTCCGTCTCTCGGGCAGGTAATACCGAGTATCCCCAGATCAAATTTGCCGGATGCTGTTACGGTTTTCGTGAATTCGTTGAATCTGTAGAATCGGTTTTTACTGATGAAGTATAGATTACCGTCGATGTATCGAAAGGCCGACGATACGCTGTGGGGTATTCCCGGAAATATCATCTCAATGTGATAGAACTTAACGATATTCATCGAACAATCGTCTATCTCGCCCACCAAATTGTCGTTGTATATGATGAAAGTTCGTCCTTCGTTCGTGTTCAGCACGGCGTTGATCTTCGTGGTCGCGTCGGGAATTCCGAGATCTGTGTAGGGTCTCGGCCAGGTTGACACTAGCTTCACACGCGGATAAGTAATAATGTAGCTCATATTGCCCGCGAACAGCACGATATTGCCCGAGGGTGCCCGATACGCTGCCGTTAGACGCGTGAAATTCTTAGGAAGAAATTTCATGTAGTCCGTCAATAGTAAAGGTTTCTTGAAAGTTTTTCCGTCTATATCGATCGACCACATGTAGCGTTCGTGCGAGATGTACAATCGACCGTTCATTATCAATACGGTATCCACGTTTCGCAAGGTGCACAGATCCGTCTCGAAGTCTTTCGCAGTAGTCGTTGTGGTAATCGTCATTGTTGTCGTTGTGGTAATCGCCGGTGTCGTGGTCGTTAGTTTTGGAAATTTAGCGTTTTCTTTAGCGCCGTAAAGGTGTTGAATGGAAAGAACGTCCT
The DNA here is from genome assembly GCA_035220575.1 of Temnothorax rugatulus. Taxonomy (NCBI): domain Eukaryota; kingdom Metazoa; phylum Arthropoda; class Insecta; order Hymenoptera; family Formicidae; genus Temnothorax; species Temnothorax rugatulus. The sequence continues at coordinate 156,814 of JASTWL010000330.1, forward strand.
CTAGACTGAGTTCAACGGGGAATGTATTTTCAGGCACGGTCGCGTACATCACTGAATTTTCGCGGGGGCTGTGTGGTAAGCCTAAAGAGTGACCGATCTCGTACGTTAGCGTGTAAAGTAAGTTGTACATTCCCGGAGGATGCTTATTCAGCTGTATGTGCCATGGCTCCGCTCTGTCCACGTGCACCTCCGAGACGTATGTAGGGTCTCCGGTGGGAAAGAACGCGTGAGCGAGATCCCCGTGAATGCCGTCGAATAATGCAGTACACATTTCGTTTCTTCGGGAGTTTATCATCATGTGACGTCCCTCGCGAAACGATATCAGAATGTCAGGATTCAGCAAACTGCACTCGAACGTCAACGACGAATGCGCCGCCCACAGATTGAACGCAGCTCGGGCCGTATTTAAGATCCTGTCGTTGGCCAGATGAAAGTTCCATCTGAGATGTTTCTTCGGCCATTTGGCCGAAAGCGGGGCGAACGTGCGCTCCGAAATGTCCGCGACGCCGCATCGCGGTTTACGCATTTGATTCAGCGTCTCTTCGTTTAATTCGCCGTCGCCGGGTAGTTGATAGAATTCTTGAAAGTGCGAGATGGCTCGATGGAACTCCTGCGTAGTGTTGTCCGATGATGAAAATCGCAGTACACCGTTGTCATCCAGATATCCATATTTTTGCAGATAACGGATCACAGTCTCATCTTGATCCGAATTACAATTTACCGCAACGACGGTAATAATCACGCACGCAATTACGCGCGCGAACGACATTGCCGAGAGGAAAAGGTATGTTTCCCCTCCAGAAGCGATAAGCGTCACCGTCCAATCAAAGTGCGATTGACCGACGTATCGAGTTGTGCGTTCCTTTTTTTCCGCGATTGTCATCGATCGTGATGCGGGTGGGAGCTGGGAGGTGTTATTGTTATAGCGTTTTTTTTTTCTTTTGCAGAACTGGTGCGCACTCAGCACATTAAAGCCGTCGTACATACATACACGCAAATCAACGTAAAATGTATGTTTAATATAAACGGGTTAAGTCACGAAATCCTCGATATTCTTGATTGCACTATTTGGTAAAAAATATTTATTGGGTATTTTATTAGTCGAAAAATATTTTGCATTTTTTTTTATCACTTTAAATATTGGAGATTAAATCAGTAAACAACGGCTTTAAACGTGATGATTTCGCTTTGGCGCAAGTCGTCTAGACGCTAGTCTAGACGCTAGCGGTCGCGATTTCCGTAGGCGACGACGAAGGGGGTCAACGTCAACGTGAATGGACAAAAAATAATTATTGTCAGTCTGTCCGTAAATGCGGAAATAGACGCGGGTGAGAGGTTATTTATATACTATAACTAGATATGAACAATAGATCGTATGCTCTCGTCGGTGAATTTATACCGAGAACATTATCATAAAATGAATAACTTGTGGCAACGACTACGAGCAGTACAAGCGTCAATGTTAATAAGTGCAAATTTGAGTGGAAATAGATGTATCGCGTCGCGATTTAAAAGTTAATTATACTATTAACTAGATATGAACAATAGATCATACATCGCACTCATCGCTGATTGCAAAATTATTTTTGATATTTTTTACCATAAGAATGATTTCTGTTTTTCCTGAATATATAATTGGCTCCAATTCTTGCAAGCTACCGTTAAAGTTTTCGCGATGGCAGACAAAAGTAGATTTGAACTGAGTGATCTAATAACTGCGTGCAATCTGTTAAAATCAAATACTGAAAATGCTTTAAATGAGGCCAAAAAAATAGCGGAAAGCGCTAGAGAATTGTGCGGCATAGTAGACACTATTAAACAGAACGCGCCAGACTGTCTTCGTGTCGAATACCGCACGGAGAAGATGGAAGAAATGTACGAACATATGTAAGTGAAATCATTTATTTCTTTTTCCTTCCTTTTCGTTACATCACAATCGCGATGAAGCGATTAACGATTAATTTTTTTTCCATCAGATACAATTGCGTACACTTCGTGAAAGATTTACGCGAGGTGTACCTGGATGACACTTTAAAGGAACTAAATGCACGTAAAAAAGAGGCACTTGCTATTACCCAAAAATTAAGAGAAATACAGCAGCAGCAGCAGAAGTATTCGATTGCCCAAACCAAAGAGAATGACGACGACGATGACGCGACACCTTTGTTGTCGCGGTCGCCGTCGCTCCGGAAGTGAATATAATTTATCAGATGTAAGATGTAAGTGAAATCATTTATTTCTTTTTTTTCCTTCCATTTACAGCGATGAAACGATTAATGATTAATTTTTTTTCCATCAGACATAGCGACGACGACGACGATGATGACGCGACACTTTTGTCGTCGCGGCCGCCGTCACTCCGGAAGTCACCGTCGCGACAACAACAACGATGAATTTATTCAAGACATCGCTTTAAAACATCGAATTTTTTCTATATGTAAGTAAAAGTGGGTAAAAGAATTAAAAAAAAAAACGGGAAATATATCGTATATTTCGCACGCGTTTTCATATTTCTTTCCCTGTCATGGCACGGTATTTCTTTATATTTTTTTGTTATTAATTTTCCCCTTATTTCATTAATATTAAAAAATTATTATTAAATTAAACGTTACAAACGCGTTACAAAGTGTCGAGACGCGCGCGACGTTCCGTCCATCAATCGTGCAACTTGCACACATTTTCCATCGCACAATTCTTCGCGTGGCGTCCGCAAACGAAAGATCGTATCGCACCGAGGGTCTCCAGTCGGCCGATGTCTTTGTATTCAACGTCCATCGACTCGATTTTAACGCTGAATTCACCGACGGCGTCGCCGAGAATCTCCTCCAGCCATCCTTTCTTTTCAACCCCCTTCACGTAAACGTGCTTGAGCATCTCGCAGTTGAGACCATCGCATATGGCGTGTCGGATGTTTGTTCTCGCCCGAACGTAATTCACGTCTCTGTCGTTCCATTTTAAACCATGATGATTCGCAGTCAACCAGCAAGCCCGCGATTTATCCGCTCTCGTTAGAAGATCCCACGCCAAAGGTGCACGAAACACGTGGTGTATCAGTTCCTTTCCGTTTCTGAGCACGGCCACTTTTTTTACCGTGAACTGATCGCGGATAACGAATCCTTGCAGATCCATGAAAATCGGTACGTCGCGGTCGACGGACATCGTCTCTACCCCCTCTCTCTCTGTTTGAACTTGTCGCGATTTCGTGAGACATATATATACGTTCTTCCTCTGTTTTCCTTTACACGATTTTACGGACTATGTTGGTCAGCGGATTGTACTCGATCACGCGATCGTGAATTAGACAGTAGGCCGTCGTATTGGAATCTATATTGCGTTTGCAATCGAACTCTATACGAACGTCCACGGTGGCGCTTTTGACAGATTCGTTCTGACGAGAACAGTCGATCACCACGAACGGGCCCCATTTGTCGAATTCTTCCATCGTTAGAAGCGCGTCCTCGCGCTCGCGTCCGTAATACGACTTTTGAAATTTCACGTACATGTCGTACAGTATGGCCGTTCTACGTTTCTCAAAATCCAAGTTCATATTGTCGTAGGGATAAAAATCTGAATTTAAGTACAGGTTTACGTTGGTGAGATTACCGTTATCGAACTCTGAGGCGTGTTTCAATAAGTTGTTAGATTTCCCGGTTTGCAGCGCGAAAATGACGTATCGCGGTTTCTCAAGCTGCATCGCTGCTTTCACGGCCCACGTATGCTTGTTCGTGGTCTGCAGCAACGGGTACTCGTACAGATCCCACGAATGGAAGCCCATACTTAGATATCGTCCGCTCTCCAATGTTCGTAAAAGGGACAATTTATTGACGTCGTTCAGCACCACGTGCGGCATTCGCCACTGCACTTTCAACAGAGTAATCCTAGGATTCTTGTAACGTTCCGGTTTCGTGATGATGCAATTGGCGTCATTTCGAGAACGTATCAGAATGAGTTCGTGTCGCGCGTTTATCACCACGCGTTTGTAATCCTCGCAAAAACCTAGTAGGTCCTCGAGGGATACGCAGAAACTGAAATCGCCGATTTTGAATCTCCAACGAGGTACCCCGTTATCCTCGATCAAAATCCATCCCGCATTTTGCAGCTTCTTGCTTTTCTCGGCGGACAGCGACACGAAGTTCTTGATCAAACTCGTTATTCCGACGTTTCTGTTCCTGTCGATCTCCACGCCGTTGAGTTCGTATCGAAGCTCGTCGAACATAAACCCCACGCAATTGTTGTCCATCGTATCCGAATTCGTTTCCGGAACGTCGTCGGAGAGTACTCCCTCGATGTACAGAAAACTTTCGCTGGGTAGAGTGTACAGATCCTGCTGCTGTATCGGTATTCGTATTTCGTTGCTGTGTCCGAACGTGGTATTGGCATATGGATTGTAAGTGTGAGTCTCGATCTTGATGATGCGATCGTCGAAGATCGGCTCACCTCCGATACTCAGGATGTCGGCCATGATCGTTCCTCACGACGAATTCCAGAGATCGTAGAAAAGCGACGTTCGCAGCGCTCAGTCCGTTTTTCTTCTTCTTCTTCTCTCTCAGTCTACACGTTCCTTTCGTAGGAGCGTCGAACGATGACGTTCGCGGTGCAACGGCGGGTGTGTGTCTCGCGAACGACTCGTTCAAAATGAGCATCTTTTACGCACGCACATATCCGTCCCCGTTTTTTTTTTTTTTTCATCTTCTGCGCCGCACGTGTAGTCGAACCGTTATCTCTTCCCCGCGGAAATCGATCAATCGTCCGATTTGATCCACGACGCGCAATGTTATATCGGTGATACTCCGCGCGATGACCGGAAGGTAAATGATCTGCGTCGGAGTCTCCGACAGTTTATATCCCGGCGGAACGTTCGGCGCGAATTCGTGTATCGTGTGTGCCGGCTTGCCGTTGCTATAGGCTCCCGCGGTGACGTTACATTCCACGCGAATGATATTCACGCGCATAATATTTACCGGTTCGTCGGACGCGTTCCATTTATTCGGCTCGAGTACGCGACGTGTCGAGAAACCTAACAAAGAGCCAATGTTGTTCGGTTTGGTAAAGTCAACTCTATAGGTGCACTTGATCTCGCTTCTCATGGTGTTCTCGTTAGCGCGCAGAATTATCGAGCATTCGTTTTTCTCGTGGTCGTCATCGTTATCGTCCACGTATATGTAACCGTCTCTCTTTTTCTCGCGTAATGTTTCGCTACCGTCCGAAGAAATCGTACGTTTCTTGCGGAGGATAGCCGTTCTCAGGTATCTACCTATAGCGTCCAGTTCGTACGATCCTTCTGGAATAACGATCACGTCGTCGATGTCGAAGTAAAATCTATTGTTCGTGGAGTCAATGTTCGGTATCGTGTTGTACGTCTCGAAATTGGCGAGACCTATCTCGTATTCGCTGCCGCTCAGATCCAGAGCGGGAAAGTAGCTGGCTGAGAGGACGCTGCTTCTGCCGGTTAGCGAGAGAGTTAACGACATAGCGAGATTGTTTCTCCCTCTCTCACAATCAGAGACGTTTCCAGTCGACCTCTCGGAGGAACCGCAGACACAATTGGCCGCAGATGCTCTGATCGAACGTCTGATACGAACGACGGTTGTAAACGATATTCACGTCACTTCCGAGATATCGTTCGAGTTTCCTCGGGGGTCGAAGATTTCCAAAACTGTCAAAGTAGATCGCGTTGTTTCCCCTCTTCGCATAGGCGACCCAGTGCGTACCCGAGCCCTCCGCGTCGTCCAGATTCACGATTCCGCTCTCGTCGCGACGCACCTTCTTCGGCAACGCGTCGCGCATAAACACGCCCCTAAAGAAAGGTATGCGTGAAAGGCGCGCGGACCGATTCAATTGTTCGTTCGTCGTGACGTCGAATGGCGACAAATCGAGCGTCGTCGTCGTTAGTGTCTTTTTCGGCGAATTTTTTTTACCCGTTCTCGTTCTTCTTCTTCTGCTCGTCACGCCGTTACCGCGTTTGTACGGCGCGAGATATAATCCGCGACCCTCCTACGCGCGATTGTGACGTTGCAGTTCCTCGAGCTGACGTTGAGCGGCCTTGCTGTCGTTCACCGCCTTGGCCACGCCAGCCGCTTCACCGATCAGGGATCCGAGCGCCCCTAATATCGGTAGAAAAGGTAGGAGGCCCCCGCGTTTCGCCAACGGGAGAATTTTCTTCCTCGTTACCGTTCTCCTCTTCTTCTTTCTAATGCCCATGCCCAATTTCGTTTTTGCTTTCATAGCAGCCCATACGGCGGTCGCGGCAGCTCTCTCACCAAGAGTTGAGCTGCTCGCCGTAATACGCTCGCGCGCCTTTTCGGCTAGCGCTCGATCGGCGACGTGTCGATCAGCGAGATCGCCGCTTCGCGAGTAAGCGATATCGTGCTCGCGACACGCCTCGTCCAACGGATTGATACCTCGATCACCGTGCATTAATCGCTTGGCGAGACGAGTACCCGGCCCGCAAAATTGATAGCCGGGTATGTGTAGTTCAACGGGAAGCGCGTTTATCGCTCTATCGAGAAGGCCGTTGCCGACGCTTCGCGCCGCTGCGCGCGACATGCACCGCAATCCCTTATGAGCGATGGCGGGCCGTCTATGTGCGTTCTCTGCCACGGACGATTGTAATGTTCCAAACACGGACGACAGTCTCGTACGTCGGGATCCGTTCTCAGATGAACGGGCAATTTGTCCGGGAGAGGCGCACTTGCACACGGTTCATTTGGGCACCGTTCATTTGGACACGATCATTTGGACACGATCAAATGGACACCGTTTATATGGACACGGTTCATTTGGACACGGTTTATTTGGACACGGTTTATTTGGACACGGTTCATTTAGACACGGCTCATTTGGACACGGTGAATTGGACACCGTTTGTTTGGACACGGCGAATTGGACACCGTTCGTTTGGACACGGGTTATTTGGACACGGTTCGTTTGGACACCGCTCATTTGGACACGGTTCATTTGGACACCGTAAGAAGTGCTCGCCGCTCACTTGGACACGAAAATGCGCGGCCTGTGCAATTGGACACGAAAATGCGCGATCTGTTCGTTTGCACACGAGAATTCGCGATCTGTTCGTTTGCACACGAGAATTCGCGACCTGTTCATTTGGACACGAAAATGCGCGGCCTGTGCAGTCGGACACCGAAATGCGCGTGCATGGGGGGGGGGGCGAAGACCCCCCCCCGCCCACGCTTACAGCGACGTACATTTCCTACCCGGGCACGCCGAAGCCGCCCCTGCCCATCCATCAACCCAACCCACACCGCCCAGTGCACAGGGGAGGTGCAGGGGGGGGCGAGAGCCCCCCCCCCCGCCTACACTCCTAGGTTTACTCACACAATGGGGGGGGGGGTGCAGGGGGGGCGAAGCCCCCCCCCGCCCACGCATATTGACGAGTAGGGATGCAATAATATTAACATAATTTATGATTAATTTGTCTATCATTTTCGTGTCCATCTGCACAGGCCGCGCATTTTGGTGTCCAAGTGAACAGGTCGCGAATTCTCGTGTGCAAACGAACAGATCGCGAATTCTCGTGTGCAAACGAACAGATCGCGAATTCTCGTGTGCAAACGAACAGATCACGCATTTTCGTGTCCAACTGCACAGGCCGCGCATTTTCGTGTCCAAGTGAACAGGTCGCGAATTCTCGTGTGCAAACGAACAGATCGCGCATTTTCGTGTCCAACTGCACAGGCCGCGCATTTTCGTGTCCAAGTGAACAGGTCGCGAATTCTCGTGTGCAAACGAACAGATCGCGAATTCTCGTGTGCAAACGAACAGATCGCGCATTTTCGTGTCCAACTGCACAGGCCGCGCATTTTCGTGTCCAAGTGAACAGGTCGCGAATTTTCGTGTGCAAACGAACAGATCGCGCATTTTCGTGTCCAACTGCACAGGCCGCGCATTTTCGTGTCCAAGTGAGCGGCGAGCACTTCTTACGGTGTCCAAATGAACCGTGTCCAAATGAGCGGTGTCCAAATGAGCGGTGTCCAAACGAACCGTGTCCAAATAACCCGTGTCCAAACGAACGGTGTCCAATTCGCCGTGTCCAAACGAACGGTGTCCAATTCACCGTGTCCAAATGAGCCGTGTCCAAATGAACCGTGTCCAAATGAACCGTGTCCAAATAAACCGTGTCCAAATGAACCGTGTCCAAATGAACCGTGTCCATATAAACGGTGTCCATTTGATCGTGTCCAAATGAACGGTGTCCAAATAAACCGTGTGCAAGTGCAGGCCACTTATTTGTCCCACAGTCGATTGACGTAGTCGGAAAAGTTGCGCAGCAGAAGGATTTTCGGCATGAATTGCAGTTGTTCGGCGGACAGATCGAGAATATCGCGTTTATCTGTCAATAGGGAAAACATCGCGATCACTGAGGGCGTAAACCGATCGAACGTATAAATAGGGCAGGTGTACGCGCACGCGCGTAACAATGCGATTCGTGAGACAACCGTCGGCGATAGGAGTGCCGAATCTCGATTGCAAGACGCGACTGACGTCGGGTTTAACGTCGAGAGAGACGCGCCGACACGACCCTCTTTTTTTACCGATTGCGATAGGGCAAGTGTGCATGCACGCGCGTAACAATGCGATTCGTGAGACAACCGTCGACGATAGGAGTGTCGAATCTCGATTGCAAGACGCGATTGACGTCGGGTTTAACGTCGAGAGAGACGCGTCGACACGGCCCTCTTTTACCGATTGCGATACGTTGCGTCATCTGCGGCCCTTCCAACTGCGGTAAGACTAACGTGTTGATAAGCCTACTGGAAAGTCCGCACGGTCTGTGTTTCGAGAACGTATACGTGTACTCGAAATCTCTGGATCAGCCAAAGTATCGTTACCTCGAGACACTGCTTGAATCGATCGACGAGATCGGTTATCGCGCGTTCTCCAACAATCGCGACGTCGTGCCGCTGAGCGAGGCGCTCCCCGATTCGATATTCGTGTTCGACGACGTAGCCCGCGACAAGCAGGACGCAATCAGGGAGTACTTCGGTATGGGTCGACATTCGAATATCGATTGTTTCTATCTCTGTCAAACGTACGCCAAGATACCGAAGCACCTGATACGCGACAACGCGAATCTGTTGATCCTGGAGGTCTATTCTGTAACTCCTTAACGACGTTGTAGTTATCGTTAAGTGAGTTTATCGACAGTTTTAACGAAAGTTGTATTCTGTAACACATCAAAGCGATAGATGTCGTTAAAATTTGTCGATAAGAAACCGAGTTCTGTCGTTATACTATTGAGGGGTCTTGAACCCCTCGACTTAGCTTTATCGACACACTTTGACGCGTATATGTCAATGTGTATGTGCAAATATTGTGCATAACCTCAGTAATAAAGTGCGACAAAAATTAAAAATATAAGGTAAGAAATTAAAATTATGACTTTTTATTTAACACACATTATCTCAAATTAAAAAAATAATTATAATGTTTGTTATGTAAATTATATGTAAATATGTATATGTATAAGTATCAATACTAACAAGAAATGCAATATAAACATAAATAGTAATTATATAAATAGTAACAAAATAAATATATTTGTAGCATATATTTCTATTATTTATTATTTTCATTGCATTTATAATTTTAGGAATATGGCTGAAGGATATTTAGCATGGAATTTGATGGTTTTGGAAGAAAGAGTAAGAATCATGGAAAGAAAAATTGAAAGAAGATTGTTGCGTGATGCACAAAATCCATTTGAACTTCCAAATAGAGAGTTTTTTTTGCAAATTATAGACTTAGTAAAGAATTACTAATAGATCTTACAAATATGTTAAGACCACATTTACAACCACTACGTGGAAATGGTTTAGCTCCAGAAGTTAAAGTATTAGTAGCGGTTGAATTCTTTGCTAATGGGAGTTACCAAAGACCAGCAGGAAATCAATGTGAGTTTGCTTTAAGTCAACCATCCACCAGTCGTTGTGTACGAAAAGTAGCATGGTTAATAAATAGATATTTATTACGACAATGGATAAAGTTTCCAATGACACAACAAGAAAGAACTGCTGCACGAAACAAATTTGCAAATGCTCGTCAACCATTTCCTGGTGCTATTGGTGCTATAGACTGCACTTATATTAATCTTCTCGCACCACGTTTACATGAAGAGGCATATGTAAACCATCATGGAAATCACTCACTAAATGTACAAGCAGTAAGTACAACCTTGTTCTACATAATTACAATCTATACATTATTATATTTAAGTATACTTAGGGTGCTTTCCAGCAAGCAACACAAGTGACACTGCGTAATACAGTGTCCATTAGTGAGACACACTGATATGGGGAGCTTTCCAACAAGCGACACAAGTTGACACGAGCATCGTTCTATCTTTCTTTTTTGGTAATGAGTAACAAAGATAAAACGATACTTGTGTCGACTTGTGTCGCTTGTTGGAAAGCTCCCATGTTCTCTCTCACATTAGTGGACACTGTGTAACACAGTGTCACTATTGTGTTGCTTGCTGGAAAGCACTATTAACAAATCTTAAAATGTATAAATAACAGTTTTTATTTCTGTTTGTTGCAATGTTAATAATAATCTTTATTATTAATAATAAAAATAATATGTTAATAAAATATATGTATATAATCACATATTTTACAGATAGTCGATCCAGATTTAAAAATATTAAATATAAATGCACGTTATCCGGGAGCACGACATGATGCATTTATATGGAATGCTTCTCCCATTAGACGAATAATGGAACATTTTTATAACAACGGTGAAAGAAGAACTTTTATAATTGGTATGATTTTTTACTTTGTAATAAGTATTTTAAAAAGAAAAATATATATATACTTATAAATTATATTTTAATGTGTTTATTATATTTTTTATAGTTTTTAAAACTAATTTTTAAGGTATATATTTATTTTGTAGTCTTATTTATTTGATATATTATTTGAATTATATAGGAGATGATGGATATCCGTTGGAACCTTGGTTGATGACACCATTACCTCAATATCCTCCAGAGAGTCGACAATTTAGATACAACGAAAGACTTTGTAAAGCACGAGTAGTTGTTGAAAGGTTTTTTGGAGTATTGAAAGGAACATGGAGATGTCTCTCATATCAACGTGTGTTGATGCACGCACCTGAAATTGCCGGACAAATTGTAAATGCGTGCGCAGTGTTGCATAATATGCGACTACATTATCGGCTACCAATGGAAGAAGAAAATAATGACATTCTATGTGCAGCTGAAAATGTATATGTCGAAGATGCAGAAGCAAGAGAAGAAGTGATGAATCAGAGAGGACCCAGAGCTGTTGCACAACGTATACAGAATCAAATAATGCAAGAGTGGTTTCCTAATAATCCATTGCATGAAAATAACTGAAAATATTAATTATTTGTATAATCGCATAATTGTTTAAAAATGTATATATTATGTATATATTAATGTATATATTATTACTACTTTATATATTATTACTAGTTTTATTAGTATGTATATATTATTACTTTATATATTATATATATACTTTATATGTTATTACTTTACATTATAGAACTAATGTTTTTCATTTACATATGCCTAAAATTTTAGAATATAAAAAAGTAGTGAAAAAAATAAAATTCATAAAAATTGCATCAAGCAACAAAACATATCTTTTTTTGTCTCTCTCCTTTTCTGTAATTTCTAGTTATAATATGTATACACACATTACATATTAAAAATAATGTTCTATTATAAAATAACATTACATAAGTAACTTTTTGAAAAACATCTTTGGATCATTTTAGAAACACTACGTATTCATTGGGTTCCAAAACGTCCTCTCTGATGAAAATTTTACTCAATATAATATAATATATGTTATGTGTACTATATATTTCGAGTAAATTTTTCCTCGGAGAGAACGTTTCGGAACCGAACCTAAATGCAATAATACTGAATCATTACATAACAAAACATAAAACATTATATAAGTAACTCTTTAAAATACAAAATAAGGATTGTTTTGGAAACACTACATACTAATTAAGTGCAATCCCAGTGAGAAATACCTCATCAAAACGATATCAAATTGACGTCAAATAGATGAAAATTTCATCGAGTCGAAGGCAATTTGATGTCGATTAAGTGGTCATTTCTCACTGGGATAATATACTTAGGTCAAAATTCATAGTCGTTTCTCAAAATTTGAGTTTATCTTTAGATACGGGTCATTTCATTGGCTACAATGTATCTAAAGATAAACTCAAGTTTTGAGATACGACTATGAATTCGGATTTTAATCTGTTAAACTTTCGTTATTTGTTTCTCTATTTGTAAATTTCTCAATAGTTTGGCCTAATGTAACAAGAGCTTCTGCTTGGAGTTTCATTGCTTCAGCTAACATCTGTAAAAAAAGGATATTATTAAAATAAAAACTAAAAAAAATGTTTCGTGTATTTATGAATAAAAATACCAACTCGCATTGCTTCTGCATGTTTATCAGCAATCTTTTCACATGATTGTCGAGCTTCATGCAATTGCACTCCTAAACGTGTAGAAGATGTACCTGTAAATTAAAAAAATTATATTATTATATTAAATGCAGATTTTGTATATTTAAGGGCCACTTCACCAAACTCCGGTTAACCTAATCGTTCGTTAAAGGTGCGGCAACATGACAAAATAATTTAATGTGATCAATTACATTGCTCACATTAAATTATTTTGTCATGTTGCCGCACCAGAGTTTGGTTGAAGTAGCCCTAAGGCTCAGTTTCACCATTTACTTTATTAAACAAAGTTTAATCACAGTCGAGAATAAAGTAAATGAAACTGGACCTAAGACAGATATTAATTTTGTATTATAATTACGTCTTGTACGGATCGATTGTGCACTGGAAGATATGTCTTGTCCACTGGATTGTGCATTAGGAAGAATGTCTTCTAAAATGTTTGTTGATTGTGAAGTAGTAGATCTGGTTTCTGATTGCAAAGTAGAAGGTATGGTTCTTGATTGCGAAGTAGAAGGTATGCTTCTTGATTGCGAAGTAGAAAGAATGGTTCTTGATTGCGAAGTAGAAGGTATGCTTGTCGATTGTGAAGTGGAAAGTATGCTTGCCGATTGCAAAGCGGAAGAAATGTTGGACTCATGTGAAAATACTAATATATTTGGCTCATAGAAATCGTCTTCATTCTCCAAATTATTTGTACCACCTAAAAATATATTATATATAAAATATCTTAACTTCATTTGTATATAAGTACTAACATAAATATTACAAAACATAATTTTTTTATACTATAAGAAATAATATAAGAAATAATATAAGAATAAGTAATAATATAATAAAGGGAATAAAAGAAAAAAGATTACTAACCAGATTCATTTGGTAACTCTGAAATTATTATTGGAACTGGAACATTTCTCAGAACATCTTCATTCCCGGCAGCCAATGTTTCTACAGCATTCTAAAAGTACATATAGTAAAAAAAAAATTTTAATGTGTGTTATATTTTAAACATACATACAAAAATACATGGACATAACAAATATATACAACAAAAAATAATCATATGGTTAAATGCAACATGAATCAAAATATTATATGTACTGAAAATTAAAAATAAAAGTTTTAAAGTAAAAATTATTCAATACAAAACAAAAGTTTAGTTTTTTCTCTGATTGATTAAATTTTACTTTTTTATGTTTAATTTTTAATACATAATTTCATACGATCTGTTAGCTTACAGTATACTCTTCAGGGAAACTATCTGGGACATCTGACAGACCTTGTACATATTCGTGTCCAATGATTCCTAATATCCTTTTGTCTAATTCCAACAATACTATATTTACAGGATTATTTCCTGTTGCTGCTCTGCCTTTTCTTAATTTTTGAACTTTTTCTGATACTTTTGATTTAAGATCTCTCCATGTCTGAAATAAATACCCAACCGTTCAAGTAAAAATATAACAAACTCAATTATTAGTTAATATATATATATATATATATATATATATATATATATATATTGTGACGTTGCGGCTCGCCGCGGCGTGGCGGCGCCCCGCCGCCGTCACAAAGCGCGGAATTTCGCGCCGCGGGACGACCCAGGGAGGCCACCGCGAGATCTCCAGAGGGCCATAAATATAATCGCGATAGCCATTCTGATTCTTTTGTTTTTTTTTGTAAAATACGCGGCGCCTCTACCGAGCCACAACGAGCTTCTACAGGAAAGTCGCCGCCACCGCCGAGTCGGGGAGGATTTCGGACACGAGGATGTACGGCAGGAGCGGAAGCCACGGGAACCGCGGGTGGCGCCAACGAGGCAGGCAGGCACGGCGCATGCAGCAGCGGCAGGCGAGACGGCCGATAACAGGGCCCCAGGTACCGGGGTACACCTAACTGCAACCATCGGCCTCCACAGCATACCGGCTCGCGGGGTGGATGGCCACCGCCCCAGGGTCAAGCTGGAAGCGCGCAAGGCACGACGAAACTTGTCGGATGCCGAAGACAACGACGAATAATCTGCTGCGCCGCCGAGGAACCGTTGTGCGCCCTCGAAAAACCCGCTCGCGCCGACCCTGCGCTAGGGTCCTGCGAATTTGCGAGCTCGCGCCCCGATTGGTCCGCGCGCCCCGAGAGGGGCGACCGCATCGATCTCGTTATCGAGCGAAATTTCGGCGACACTCTCTGCTCGTCCTGCGGCGTACGATAACCTCGCGATACGGTTCGACCCTCCGGGACCGACGAATTGATAACGGCGAAGATTTTGGTGGACGTGACGACGGCGAGGAGCCCGAGGAGGAGGATTTCGACCGGTGAGGTTGCCCGCTAGTAATACCGAAATGTAAGCCACGATGCCGCCCTCCGGTGCGCGCTCTCGCTCGGAAAATTGTGTGTAATACCGCGACATGTACGGTTCCTGGAGACCGGGTATCGAGATTGCGATCGACAGCGAGAGCGAAGGGCATCGGGATGGTAGCGTGGCCGCGGAATCGCGATCGCGAGGAAAACCTCTGGAGATCTCGACCGAAACGTAGCGAATTAGGACTTCGCGTGCGATAATCGTGATGATTATGTTCCGTGTTACCGCGTTGGATGGTGGTTGTATTTCTCGCGTTAGGAAGTATTCGTGTCGTTTGCGTTAGGAATTACTGTATTTCTCGCGTTGGGAAGTATTCGTGTCGTGTGCGTTAGGAGTTATGGTATCTCTCGCGTTAGGAAGCCTTCGTGTCGTTTGCGTTGGGAATTTGTGTCGTTCACTTCGGAATTGCCTTTGTGCGATTGGCGTTAGGATCTTTTAATCGCGTCAGATTATATTGGAGCTGCTCGCGCTGGGACTCATTACCGCGCGCACCAGCATATCCTTCGCGTCATTGTTACTTCGTGCTCTCCTTTATCGCGTCCAGTTATGGCTCGCGGAAATCTTCGCATTATGTCGAGCGCCTCGGCGCCTCACTGATGGCCTTCCGATACTCTCGTGGTTGTGTTTGCGTGAGAGAGGTATTTGCGCGGAAACCGAGTTCGTGCCGATCGAATCCTCGCGTTGAGAGGTCGATCGAACTCTATGTTTCGGTAAGAAATCGTTCGCGTGACCGACTAATTAGGTTAGACGCTGATTCGTGTTAAGATGTGCGTTAGTTATAGTATTCTTTGTCTTGTCAACTGTATCGGCGCCTCCTTGTTGCGCCCGATCCAGAGTTAATTACGCGATATCTCGATACTTGGCGACAGAATTCCTAAGTTGTCCATCGTGGTTTCGCCCGTTAATCGCGCCCCTTTTCGCGATCAAGGTGCTTAACGTAGGTTCCCGTACGTTACATGTGGACGCCCGCGTTATCAAGAATTTTGGCGATTTCGGTGGTCGACGGAAGCCGAAAGGAGCACGTATTATTTCACTTCAATAAATGTTATTTTCTTTGTTTAACGGATTGAGTTGCTAATTTACGTGTAACCCCGCCGAAAAGTGCGCTGCCCTTCATCACCCCGCCCCGCCATTAGGTCGAGCTAGCCATTCCCTCGCACCCCGCCTCATTTCGTCTTGCGTTTCGTTTTGGGTTTTCGCGATCTCGTGGACGCGAATTTACGCGTCTGGCGCCCAACATCGTGATCGTTTCGTGGAGTGCCGGAGGTGCGAGAGAATTACCGGAGAGGCCTGTCATCCCGCTCTCCTTTATCCTTTTGATCCGGCACACGTCCCGGAGCGATCCGGGAGTGAAAAGGTCGTGACAATATATATATATATATATATATATATATATATATATATATATATATATATCAATATACCCTTCCAAACGGGTTTGCGTGAAAAGAGCATACAAATTATTAATAGTGATGTGATTACCTGTGGAGACGCGTTTAAACGCTTGATTAAATACTTTTATTTTTCTTTTTACGTACCGGAAATTTTACTTTTGTTTTGATACCTATCCGGTACATAAAAGGTTAAAATATCGAAATTTGAGAATTTTGATATTTTCGATATTTCTTTGAAATATTTGAGTTCAGAGGGACGTCTAGAGGGACGTCTCAGATATACTTCGTTTGTGTCAATATGACGATTGGATGTAATTTCGAGGTAAAAATGTAAATTTCTAAAGTAACATTAAATTTAAAGTTTTGACAACATAGATGAGTTAGTTATGATCCACAGAGATGGAAGATACTCGATTTTTAACGATCCGACCGTTAGTTAACAATTTCATTGATTTTGTTGAATACTTATAAATGTTGAGATATTTTTGTAAAATTGGGTTCTGTGATGCCTAGACAAGGCAGCCATGCGGTTAGTTTTAAGAAATGAGCGTTTTTCTGCATTTTTCCAAAAATAAGCCTATTTTGGTATTTCACGTGCGATTCACGTGCGAGTGGATTCTAATCCTTAGTTTAGTCATAGGGATGACGCTCATACAGTTTTTTCATTGATTTTTTTTATTTTTGCAACTTTTGACATAAAAATGTCAACTTTGTCAATATGTGACTTTTTGCGGTTTTATGAGTGCCGATCATCTTATTTAGTGATAATTAATCGTGCTACATGGTTTTTGATTCAAATTTTGCGATATTTCAAGTTTTTAACAATTTTAATAGATTTCTTTAAATATTGATATTTTTTAAGTTTTAAACGTACAGACGGGTTCGTAGTGACTTGTGGAGCGAGTGTATGTGATTTTTATTCGAGTTTTTCAATTATTTCCGAAAATGACCAATTTTGGTCAAACTTTGAAAAAACCTGTATTTCTCAGTATTACGGTGTGAAGTAACTTTAGTGTAATTAGAATAAATGATTTCTGCCGAAAAATCCGATTATTTTGCAAGATTGGCGAACTTTGCAAATTTTGGTCGTTTAGTTAATTAACGATAATTATTATGTTTTTTCGATTGATTTCAGTTTATTGGAGCCAGAGAAGCTCAAAAATATTAAATTTTCATGAATTTTTCATTTATTTAAAGAAATGACCATTTTTTATAATTTTGTTAAATAACGATAATTTCCGTAATATTATGACAGATATTGGTTCTCTGGGATGAAACAAGCCCAGATATATGATTTTGGTATGATTTTTTCAATTATTAACAAAAATGACAAATTTTGTTGCAAATTGCAATTTCGAGTTTTTAACGTTAAATTCATACTCAGGGGGTTGTTTCGAGTTTATAGACACCCTACATGCATAGGTTTTTGCAATTATTTAAAGATTTCATGATTTTTATCGATTTTCGCAATTCTGCCATTTTCATGATTATTGCGTCAGATTATTTGATGTAAAATAAGACTACTAGACATCATTCAGACGAGAAATAAGTATTATTTGATATTTTGATAAATTTTGAAACTAACTGTAGAAAAGTAATTTTAACGACTGATTAATTGATAAAACGTCTGAATATGATTAATGGTGTTGTTTTAAGTGCGACTAAAGCATTTTATCCAGCGGGATACCTAAAACCTGAAAAGGGAAAGTTTTGCTTATTAGATTATTTTATTTTCATGATAATGAATATTATACTTACCTGATACTTACCGTTGAATCCTGTGATGTCCGGGAGACTGCGATGTGTACCTGAAAAAGAAAGTCGATTACTAAAATTGAATTAAGTAAGTTAAGAAGAGTAAAATTTAATACGTGATATTAGAATAACATATGTAATGAGCAGGGAAACCGCGAATTATTGTTCAGCATGAAAAGACTGATTTTATTGCGTATTAATATCGGGTATGCATTAATATTAATTATGGATTTACAGGGTTCATAACATTTCATATTCTTTATTGCATTTTGTATTCCTGAAAGGAAAAATAATTCTGATCATTGCATGTAGCTGCATATTTTATTAACATTAAATTAAAGATTTTAGCCGTTGAAAGAAACAGGAAATTTCCTGTTCAGACTTGTTTGAGGAGAAAATTTCCGTTAAGAGAGAGAAACAGAGACAGCTACATGTAAGAGAGAGAAAGCATGATCGTGTGATCATTGGCTGCGAAGAGCCTGCCGCATTGCGACTATCTCCTGATTGGTCGTTCCCAGCGAGTGGGGATGAACGTCCGAAGCGGGTATAAATACGAGCACCGCAGACTGAGCGAGGTCTTTCCCTGATCATCAGCCAGAGAGTACGGTCTTTCCCTGATCGAAACTCTGAGAGTTAACTTCTGTGCGGGCGTATATCGAGAGATACCGTTTTGGGACTTAGAATATTTTCGACGGTCACCGTTTCGGACTTAGAATATTTTCTCGAAGTCGCATTGGGAAAGATAGTCGCGAGCGATTATACCAATCTTAACTTTGCGGTTGAAATTGCGTTCCGTACATCCGAACGATCGGGATTTTCCCGGGTAACGCCGTTATTAGTTCGAGACACGAATTATTTGTCTTTTCAAGATTTTGTACAAGTGTACAATAAATTTATATTTGTTACTGTTAAATCAATACAAATCTACAATTCTTTAACGAATCCTTTCCTGAATTCCGAAACATCGTATCGCGAAGTGAGAGCGAGTGCGCGACATCGCGTAATTGACTTCGCCGTAAATACGCACGAAGCTGAGCAGCGAACGAGAATCGATAATAATCCAAGACAGGAAGGAAGGAAGCCACGTCTCTCAGGAAGCGCGTTGGCAGATTACGTTCTGTATTCCTTACGTTAAATACAGTGGCGACCGATAATCCACTCAAAGTGAGTAATTATTCAATCTCAGATCGTAAGTTCGGTCACAACCTCACCTCACCTCCTCACCTCACCTCACCTCACCTCACCTCACCTTGCAGCCGACAGCTGGGACGAGCCCGAGAGACGGCCGCATGGAGTGGAGACGCCATTGCCGATTCCGGTGGCACTGCTATCAAAGATGGCGCGAATCGAGAACGGCGTGCCAGTGGTGGTGTTGCGCCGTCACGATCTAACCATGGAGGTGCAGCATACAAGGCTGTGTATGCGTATCTCCGCCACCTCCACCGACGAGGACCAAGATGGCGAGACCATCACAGGGGACGTGGAGAGACGCCCGGAGTAAAACACGACCCGGGGGAAAATGTAGTCTTAAGTTAGCTAGTAATTACCAGTAGATTAGAATAACCAAAGACTGATAAGGTTAAGAATAAAACAAGAGTACAAACGTCCAGTATTATTATTAGTAAATAGTTTTGTACGGACACAATAAATAAAATGTACTTCGTATGTAACAATGTTCCCATGATTATTTCCTGTAAGAATATACACGAAGGTCAAGAAAACACCTTATAAAGTAAAATTTCGCGACTTTGAGGTTCGATTAACGCCCGGGCGAATGAAAGAAGTACATTCCCAAAAGTGGAAAACCACTTTCGCGTAGAGGTTAAGCGTTAAGCGTAGAACACGATTTCGTAACTCGCGGCGCGAAATAACGCATAATTTCGGAGTTATGGAGAAAATTAAAAGTTTCTCGACGCGAGCGACACCCAGGACACCTGGGACACACCGTGAAAGAAACCCCATGTCGATAGCACACCGGGTTCGCTACTTAGCGAACCAAGCGTCTTCTTCAGAAACAAAGGTTACAGATAGCTTCTAGAAATCGCGCGAAACCCAGCGAACACACTCCCGTCAACGTAGGTCAACTGCCCCAGAAACGGGCAAACGAAACGTCCTAGAGCAAAACAGAGGTCACCGACGACCTCAGGGAGGTGCGAACAACACAATAGTCGAACGGCATCCGCGTAGTACCAACGCCCGCGAAAGTAGCGAACGGTAGTAGATACGCGAAAAACAACAACGTAGGCACGTTCAGAGGGGCGAGGGGAACACGTAAAGGTCAATCCCGTCGAGATCGGACAAGTGCCCCAGGAAGTAGCGAATCGGGACACTTCTCCTGGAACAAATGATATAGACGTATGTACTAGGTCCTAAGGAACAGCCCCATAGGGTTGGCGTCGACGTCCGACCAACGCCCCGGGAAATAGCGAACCGGAAGGCCGATCGCGAAAGTAAAAACGGAAATGGGTCCTAGGCGAAGCGGGGAACGCGAATATGAAGTCGATTATATCGTGCGAGGCCCAGGAGGCTAATTAGCGAACGCGTTACTCGATCGAAGCGAAATTTAATATGTAAACGCAATGGCATACGCCCGTCACACCCACAGTACGAAGTCGGTAGATTTCACACATTGCAATTATAAGATTGTAGGAGGGAATTACACGAGCGTATGGCAATGCGGAAAAGTAGTTAAGTCACGTCAAATGATGACGCCGTCGAAGAGAAAGGAACTTCGAAGGCGTTATCAATGAATAGGTTAATAATGTTATATGAGAAACATGTACAAATAATCGCGACGACTATGTATACGTGGCAATATATGCGATATCACGCGAGTCACCCGATATGTAATGGAACGTTCGAGAAGAACGCGTACAGCGGCGAAAAGAACACACGATATATAATGGAACATTCTAGAAGAACGCGTATAGCGATAAATAGAACGCCCGGTGTATAATGGAAGCTTCTAGAAGCGAATGAAAAACTTGTTTGCGACAAGCGAAGCACGAGCATGAGCTTACATACAACGGGGGCACAATAGCGGCACGTGAACACATGTGGCGAACGCGTGACGCCGGCCGCGAGAACGACGCACGAACCGACGACGGACTCAAGGAGTCTCTCGCCAGACGCGGTACCGTGCGGACGCGTATGTGCCGTGTGAGCGATGCGACCCGTTTTCCTTCGGTCTCGCTAGCCGAAGGGGCGCTGCCGCAAATTACCTGTAAGAGACGGTAGCTTCACAGAATCCGCGATATTACTTTCTTAACGAAACACTATAAATGGGCGCCAGGTGCGATTACGCGCACCACGTTTCACTAACTTCATTCCACACGCATGTATCCTTCACGCGAGCGCCAACTCAGGTTACTCTGTCGAGGAGGGTGAGAAGGGAGCGTAGCGCAATCAACACACAATAAATGAAAAAGAAGTAATAAAAATATATTTAAGCAAAATAATAAAGATAAGTATATTCAAGGGTAACAAGGATCTCGTCTCCGCGGATCCACCGCAGATCCCGAGACGAATACACAACGATATTCCGATACAGATGGAGTACACGACGAAAGCGTATCAAACGATTCCTACACGCATAACGCGAATACAACACGATGCTCCGGTACGATATCAGACGCAGCGAGAGCGTCTCAAATGGTTCCTACACGCATAACGCAATACCTCGATTACTGTCCTCGCGAGACTTCCCGTCGAACGAGCGCGACGATACGTGCCCGTATGGGCGACACAAAACATAATTGAGCGAGCGCGATGATACTTGCCCGCACGAATAACGACGCAAAATATCCGCGAGGCTCTCCACGAGTACAACGTAACGATATCCGTAATGACGACTCAGGCGCGCGTCCGCGAGATTCTCAATGTCCGCAATAATTCTCAATATAACGGCTCGAACGTCCGCGAGACTCTCACGACGGTGAGCATTTTTCCCGAAGCGCAATATGTCTCGAAGCGTGCGGTCCGCCGCACGCTTTCACTCGCGACACGCACTAACGCTTATCTCAACACATCCACGACACCGTACACCGATATTCCACGAGACGCACCGTTCGCGGTACGCCTCCGTTCACAAACACGCAACACGATACAATAAACGCGAATTGACTGTCGACCGCCTAAGAGCTTCCGAGGAGGGCTTTCTAACATACTCTGGGCTCTATCTCGGCCGCCTCACGATCACACGTTCTGCCGAACTGCCAAGGTAATCTAACCGGCGCTCGCAATAACGGGAGCCGGTAGCCACGTGCAGAAAATAACTAATCGATATTAGCGGTAATCTAATCGATACGCGTAATTGTACGGAACGGATCTTGGCCGAGATCGAGCCCTAATTACCGTGGTAGTACCGGAGTGGAGATCTTACAAATCGCTCGCTACTGCTCGGCTGCGTCGGAACACTTTTCCGGGGGTGGCTCCTCGGCTGCGGCTGATTCGACAGTGACGAGTGGCCGGCCCGGCAGGACCACGCTGGGCCCCCGCGCATGCGCCTCAAGCTCGCAGTTTTCCGCCCTGCCGATATGTCGCGCGTGCCGCCCTGCTCGCGGCACCGCTCCGTTTGCTGCCTGCCCGCGGCATATTCAATTCGCTGTCAATGTGCGGGCCCATCTCCGGAGTAGCCCGGCTGGCCAGGCCGTGGCTACGCTGCTCGGTGCCCTTGGTACCGTCGGGAGAGGCGTCTAGGTCGTACACCCGCTCCGCGGTAGCGGTGTCGTACCCCTCGTACTGCTGCGGCGGGCTCAGGGATGTGCTGTGCGAGACATTTCCCGCGCTTCTGCGGCGGTGGGCCCCAGTGGCCCGCCCGTCGGCCAACCACTTCGCCTAGCGTTCCCCAAGCGTCCGTCCTTCCCTCGTTGCGACATAAGTCGTTACATCTCCGTCATTGATTCCACGCTCCGGCACCACCTGTCACACCTACGAAATCTAACTTACAAAAAATAGATTAGCGCAATTAGCCCTCCCCTACTCGTCGAGGCGCCATCCCCGACCTTCCCCTCGGCCGAGCTACCGTCTGGGCGGTGGACGCGACATTGTCACGTCACAGCGAACAACGAGATATCCGCATACGGAGCGAATCCGCCTATCATATTACTACTCACGTAATAACGCGAATACTTAATAATCGTATAGTGCGGTTACGCGTACGGAGTGTTTGTATCTGAAACATAAAGGGAAAATAAATTAAATTTTACCCGATATCGTAACGAGTGAAAATTCATTCACCTATCCTGTTCCCGAGATACCTATCCACCTTACCTGTCGGCATTTTGATACGGAGATCCAACGGCGGTCCAGCAAAGGTTCCGAGGCAGCACGCGGTGCACAGCGGCAATCCCAAGACGGTCCAGCTGCAGTCCAGCAGCGATCAATCCAGAGAGCCTGAAACAGAAAAAGGGGATTAGCAAGGTCAACGAAAGAGTCAGTGATAATTATATTCATATCTTTCTCGGTGGGTTAGACGAAAACCGAGTGGCGACCGTGGTAGAATTAAATAAAATTGAGTCATATATATTACCGGCCCTCCGTCCGGTCACAACCTCACCTCACCACACCTTTTTTTTTAACGTGAGGAAATCTACTACCATTACTGACCTGTAGCCCCCGAAGGGGAAGACCCCCCCCCCGCCCTTCTGGCAAAGGACGAGGGGAGTGTGGGATTCCACGCATGCCGCAGTGTGCGACACGCGCAGCCTACCCACTAAAATCTCACGGGTGTCCTTATCTGCACCTTTTGGGGGCGCCCGGGAACGTTTATCACTGCTTCCGGACGCCACCAGCGCTGGGCCTGACTGGCTCTCCGCTCTGAGCCTTTTGGCTCTGTAGCTCTGGAGTATAGGTTATCGTTGGCAGCAGGGTGTGGACACCACCCACCCCGCCGCACCTCCCGTTACTAATGGGAGGCTGGTCGACGACCAGTGCCAGCCGGTACGCCGACCTCCCACCTCGGAGACCCGACCCTCGTCGGAGGGAAGGGTCCGAGGCGTTTGACATCACGCGCGGCCAATTGTCGCAATGCCGCCCAAAAAGAGCGGTACAGTCCAATATGGGCTGTATCTATCGTTGGGGCGGATCGTCGGGGTTTCTCTCTCCCCGACGAATCCGTTCCGCCTCCTCTTTGGCGGACATTACTTGGCCGCAAAAGGCCAGGAATGCCCCCCATTTCGCTTCGCTCCCGACCATAGCCGCCACTATGGCCAGGAGGGAGAGGTCTTCCCCGACCTCTCCCCGTAGGACACGGTGCTGCTCAGCCCACGCCGGACATTCCTCCAGCGTGTGCTGCGCCGTGTCCCTCTCCGCGTTGCAGTGGTGGCAATTGGTGGCTGCCTCTTTCCCAATGCGACACAGGTACCCACCGAAGCATCCATGCCCCGTGAGCACCTGTGTCGCCCTATAAGTCAACCCGTGTCGCTGACTGTCTAGCCATTCGGCCAAACAGGGTCAGACGGGGTCGACGGTCCTCTCTCCCGCTAGTGCGGGATTGGCGAGATATTCCCGCCATTTGTCGATGAGGACCGCCCTTTCCTGGAGCTTGATTACGCGACTGGCCCTGTCCCAGACGGGCCCCCTCGGGACCCGCAACTGCCTGGTGCGCCGATGTACTTCGGCGTGTTGGGCAGCCGCGAGCTCCAATGGAGGGAGCCCCGCCAGGGCCGTCGCCGCCGCATGCGAGATGGTACGGTAAGCCCGCGACACTCTCAGGGCTATCACGCGTTGCGCTCGGCGTAACGTCGCCTTAATTCGCGCCGAGCCCTCCACCGCCGACGCCCAAACTGGGGCGCCATAGAGTGCCACGGACTGCACCGTCACGGCGTAGAGGCGGCGAGCACGTCCGCTCGCCTCTCCCAGGTTTGGCATCAATCTTGCCAAGTTGTTCGCCACACCCATCATCCTGGGGGCGATGCGAGCGAAGTGCTCGCCAAAGCTCCAGGTCCCGTCCAATCAGAGGCCCAGAAGTTTCATCTGGGTCTCCACGGGGACACGGGTCCCCTCCACTCTGATGTACAATCCGGGTGGTCTCCCCCTCGCTCTGTCGTGAAAGAAAACAGCCTGTGTTTTGTCGGGAGCCACCCGGAGTCCTAAGTTCTTCACGGCAGCCACCACGCACGCCACTGCAACATTGGCTTTGCGTTGGGCCTCCTCCCAGTTGTCCCCCTCTACCCCCAGGAACGTATCATCCGCAAAGCCATTCAGCCAGCATCCTGGGGGGAGAGGGATCCTTAGTGCGGCGTCATACCCGAGGTTCCACAGGAGCGGCCCTAAGACCGACCCCTGTGGGACCCCCCGCACCACCAGCCGTACCTTGATGTTGCCATCTCTATCGACATACACGAGGCCCCTGTCCCGAGAAGCCTTCACTGGCGTACAGTACAATTACGCATGTTACAATTGCACACAGTACTATTGGACACATAAAGTCGCGCACCGTTCGATTAGACACGTTTCAACTGCGCACAGTTTGTTTGGACACATTTCATTGGCGCGCAGTTCAATTGGACACCGTTGCTTTTGGACACAACACATATTATTAACTTATTTAAATAAATAAACGTATGTTGCATTGGACATAGCTCTTTTGCGCACCGTACAATCGCGCACCGTACAATCGCGCACCGTACAATCGCGCAAAGTACAATCATACCCCCACTACCAGAGTCTGACCCCACCTCACTGCGTCGAATCCGTCGCCTGCCTCGACGCGAGTGCAGGCAATCGGGTCTGCCATCTGCCTCCAAGTGATTGCTACGGAGCCGCACCGGCCCACCGCCCAGCACGGGTGGTCTTGCGGGACCGAGTGCGGCTCCGATATGATCCCCAGGCCACTGCCGCACCCCGCCATGGACTGAAGGAATAAGTCCTGGGCAGCGCGGCAGTGATTTAGGTTGGCCTGGAGTATACTTGGGGGCATTATGATTCTTCCTTGTTGTTAGAGCCTTCCCCTCTTTCTCCTCTCTTGACCTGTCATTCGCAGGGAAAACCTCTTCTATGGCCTTCTTCTTCATTTGCTTTTTCCTGGCCTGTTCCTTCATGGCTTCATCCTCCTCGCCCCCCCCCCCCCTCTAGAGTTTGTGGTCTCTTGCGGGGAGGTTTATCTATCTCCATTGTGACAGACGGACCGGATCCTGTTCCGGTATTTTCCACCGGTCGCATTTCGATGTCCTCCCTAGGTGTGGAGGGTGGGGCCTGATTTACCGACCAACCCGGTCTCCTCTTCCTTCTCGCCGCTGTGCAGGCCTTGCTTCCTGCCCTGTGGGCGGAGGGTCTCTTCAAATCCGCGCATACGGGGCAGTTTACTTTTTCCCTGCAGTCGCGCGCGCGGTGACCCTCCATGCCGCATCTATAGCACCTGGCACTCCTGTCCATGGTGCTTGTGCACGTCGCCCTGACGTGGCCCCCTTCCAAACAGCGAAAACATTGGAGGGGCCTCGCCTCCAACTGCTGAACCCTCGCGGTGAACCATCCTAGTTGGAGCTTGTTTCCTCCAACGTTGATAGCTCTAACGTCCGCTAAGGGGCCCTTCACCCATGTCGTTAACAGTCCATTGGGGCCACGTCTGAACGGTCCCACCTGGATCTGTGTTTTTGGGCATTTACCCAATTCGGCGATGGTGTCCGCCACGGGGGACACCGAGTCCTCAATATCTAGGACCCGGATTTCCTCCGTCTTGACCGGTCGCGACACTACGACTCCCTCACGACCGCGCAACAGTTCGGACATTTTCTCCGCCAGTTTGTCCGCTTTAAGTTCACCATCCTTTCCGGGGAACTCTATGAAGAGCGCCCCGGTTTGGGCTCTTTTTGGTTTTAAGGGGCCTTCAATACCCAGGTCCTTGAGGGTGATTTTGCTACGTGCCTCCTTCATCAATTGCTCGTAGTCACCCCCAAGGCTTGTCAGGGTCACCGCAGCAGTTTTTGGCGGCTTCCTGGCTCTTGGCCTGCTGCTGTTGTTGGCTGCGGTATTGTTGCCCGCACCCTTTCCTCCTTTCCCTTTGTTGTTGACGGGGGTTGCCGTCCTTCCCGTCACGCCCTTTTCCTTAGACGATGCTTGGCGTTTTTGCTGCTGTTGTTGCTGCTGCTGTCTCTGTTGCTGCTTTTGCGGCTGCACTTGTTCCTGCTGGGACCTCTTCTTCTTTCCAGCCACTCCCCTCTTGACGACCTCCGACCAGGGAGTCTGTGCGATTGGAACATTGGTGGGGGAGGTCTTCTTCGCCTGGCTTTTGTCTTTGGTGGTTCCCTTTTCCAAGGGTAACCCCCCGGCGGTCTTTGCCTGGCCTGCCGTGCCTCCCTGTTTCTCCATCTTCTTGCCACCTTTGCCTTTCCTATTCTTCCTAGGAGTGGAGGCAATGGAGCTGGTTGGTGATGTCGACGGTTATGAGTCCATGCCATCCATTGGGGTTAATCTCCTCATAGGTCTGGCTGTGGTTCCCGGGGGTGGCATGGCTATTCTTGCCATGAGCCCTCGGATCATCTTCTCAAATCTCGTCTCCATCTTCCTCATCTCTGACATAATTCTGCCCTCCAACCTCTTGTCCTCTTGTTGGACACCCTTCGGTGGTACCGCTGGGTCAATCGTCACCGGAGGTTTTCCTAGTAACGATGGCCTTACCGCCGCCGGAATTCCCTCCGTCTCAATTTCCTGGAGGATTTCCTCCCTCTTGCTCGTGTTCGAAGGATCTATCGTGTCGTCCGACGAGTCGCTGTCCCTGATGACGTTGGACTTGTTTCTTCCCTTCCTTCGCGAATGAACCCCCTGCCTCTCCGGCGAGGTGGAATGATTGGGGGACTTGTCTACATCGACCTCCATTCCTCCCCATGGGACACCTTGGCGTTCCTCCAGCTTTTTACGGAGCTCAGCCACCTGTGCTTCCCGGCTGGCTGTTTTCCTCCTGAGGTCTTCCACTTCGACATCCCTTACCGCGGCTTCGTCACCGGTTTTCATGCGGCTAATTAAGTGTGCAGCTGCCGCGCTGATCGTCGAGGCAGCCTTGTTGAGGCTGCCCTGGTCTCCTCCCCTCAGCGTTTTGCTTGTAGTGTTGACTTTATCGACCACGGCCACCTGCTCCACTATCAATCTCGCCAAGTCTTCCGTTGGCCGATGTTTAAGTTCCTCCATCAGCTTATACTCGCCTTCTCGTCGTTTCTTTGACAGTTTCGCCGGAATTATCGGATTGGTTAGATCCTTGATCCTTTGTTCTTCCTCTCTGCGACGTCTCTCGGCGAGCTTGGCTTTTTTAATATCCCATTCGCCCGTCGTTATGGGTCTGCCCCTTTTATTAGATCCCGGCCCAAAGACCAGTCTCTGTTCTTCATCCTCTGCCACCGAACAATCCGAGACCTCCGAATGCGTCGAGCGGTCCCTGCCGTTGTCCGCGGCTTTGTCCCAACTTCTCAGATACTCTTCAAACTCTTCGTCATCTGAGAGGTTTATTGTCTCCCCGACATTTGATAGATCCCGTCGGGATCTCTTTCCCTCGTCAGGGTCCGAAGGGACCTTGGGTGTTTGCTCCTTGTTGGAGCTCGAGCCTCCGATGCCCAATGAAGAGCTCTTTGCTGCCTGGAAGTCTTTGAACGACTTCGGGCCTATCCTTCTCTTGCTTTCGCTCTTTAGTGTTAGAGCGGGGGAACGAGAGCGATCCCGTTCCTCACCCCCGTCCCTCTCCTTTCCTCTCGTGATTTGGACGATGCATTTTCTGTTTGATCCCGCTCCCCGCCCCGGTCTTTAAGCGGGTGGCCGGGCGCGCCCCACGACCGACCGGAATCGCTCCCGGCCGACCGTGCCCCGGTGTACTCACCTGGGGAGCCACCCATTCCCTCTGGCCCCCGGAATAATCATCGGGGGCGCTGGGTCCTACCCCCTACACACCCGTGGGAGAGTACTCTCCCACCAGCTTTCGGGGGGTCCCGGGCTCCGACCCCCGGGACTCCGCGGCGGGTGCCGCCACGCGGGGGGCCCCACGGACAGACCGGTACCGAGGGTGTCGCACCCCACCCAAGGTCCTGCCCGCCGTTGCGACTAGCGTTTTGTCCTTAACCAGGGCCGAGGTATCCTCCGCAACCTGGCTAACCTTCTGCTCCGATGGCCGGGTTCGGGAGGGATGCGATCCCCGACCACCGGAGCTAACGTACTCGCCGCCGGTCTGTTTCACCCGGCGGCCAGACCCGCCGGCCCCGACCTCGGAATACGTCCCAGCGGCCCGACGGGTCTGTCCCACCCAGGTAGACCGGCCCCAACCTCGAATTACCTTCGAGCGGCCCGGTACTACCCTCCGTGTTGGAGACACCGTGGGACCACGTCCCTGGCGTGCAAGCCTCCAACACGAGCCTTCCCTCCGGTTGTCCCGGCACCACGTACCGGGACGCCCGAAAGAGGGTTACCCCATCTCCCCTGCCGGAGCACCGGCGTGCAATGGGTAATGAGATGGGGTCTTCTCACCCCTCGGCGAGACGGCATCCCTGCCCGCCTCGGGGTAAGGACCAACCCTCCCCGGACCCCAGAACCCCCACTAGAACCCTCCCGCCGTCCCGCCCTGCCGGAGCACCGGCGTGCAATGGGCGAGAGGGCCTCTCCCATCCCGTGTTGAGCCCGAATCCCCCGACCCGCCGGAGCACCGGCGTGCAATGGTCGAGGGATCCGAGCCCACCCCGTGGTTTTTTATCGAGGTTTTCCTTCCTCTAGGCCGGCGGGAGGAGTGGAAACTCCCCCCTAACGGTCCCGGCCGACCGGGCGTTTGCACTCGGGGTCGCCTTCCCCTACCGGCCGTTGGAGTCCGCCAGCACGAAGCTGAAGCGGACTCCTAAGCAGGGCGGCCGGACCCCCGGTTTTCTGTCTGGGTTTTTCTTCCCATAGGACGGTTGTGAAGAGCAAAGGCTCTTCCCTCACGGCCCCGTCCGGCCGGACCGTTGTTTATAGAGGTAGTCGGCCTCGCGAGACCTGAAAAGGACTCCCCGGTCTCCGCCAGCCCGAAGACTGACGGAGATTACGGTGCTGATGTGCTCGGGCACCTCGGGTTCGCAAGACCCGTAGTGGGGAAGGCTCCTAGGGGCCCCTAAGGGTCCCCGGTGGCCTCCCCCACCCCCTGAAGGGACCTCACCTCACCTCACCACACCTCACCTTGAAACCGACGTCGCAAGCTACCCCGATTTCAATTTCCTTGTCGGTGTCAGAGATGACGTCGCGGGCGGTTAAGACCGACGCCGTAAAAACAAAGGCGGAAAAGAAGGTGCAGGGCACGGGGCCGAGATGTTCCACTCCTGTGCCGACAGCCAGCGAGGAGGAATCCTCTCAATCCGAGAGCGACCACGATAAGACGTTGCCGGCCGAGCTGGAACAGCTGATTGAGGAGCCAGTGACGGCGAGTCAGCTGAGCGGCGACGACGAGAATTCTCTAAAGAGCGACTAAAGGTAGGAGCGTATAACGTTGTCACGATTGACAAGTTTTTATTTTATTTTATTATTTTATTAAATATTATCCAGAAGTCCTTCCAAACGGATTCATAAGAATAACTGCGTGATTTAATAACTTTTATTATTAAAGCTCTTCCAAACGAGCATGATTAAGTAAAGATTTTATAGACATAGTGTAAACCCTTCCAAACGGGTATGCGTTCATAACCGAAGCGTACAAATAATTTTATTGATTCTAGGTTACATTCTAAATTTTATTTTCCTTTTTCGTAC
>JASTWL010000330.1:192500-212617 GCA_035220575.1 Temnothorax rugatulus
CCCGAGTACCAGGTAACGGGGCATCGTGAGGCGGAGGGTCGTGTACGGTAGTATCGTTTTGAGAGAAACACACGGGATCCAGGGGATCCTCGCGTGAATTTAGTGATTCGCGTACGGTAATTCGTCGCGTATTTGTCGTGAATCCTCCGGGATTATCGGAATTTCGGATTTGACTTCTCCGCCCGCGACCGCCTCGTGTATAGTGAAGTAACGGGGTCCTTATCCGGTCGGCTCAGCAGTCAATTTGTGTAGATGCTCCGGTATACGTGGCCAGTCAAATTCGTGAATTAATTATTGCGTCCGGTGCTCTTTGCGTGAGACGATATCTTTCCGTGTAACACGTGATTCCCGCGTGTACTTCGTGTGCGCGTAACTGACCGTGGCCCACCTATACCCGGAGTATCGTAAGTGTGATTTATGCGTCTTGCGTGCATATTGTATGTAATATACGGCGTTTTCGCGTATCGTCAGTGCTCTCTGAATTTCGTGTATGTGGCGTGGCATATTCGGCGTTTCTGCGTATCTTCGGCGTTACCTGAATCACCGGTAAAGTATCGTTGTGTGTAATATATATCGCGTGTTATATTCGGCATTTCCGTGTTTCTGAGTTACGTGTAAAATATGTTCGAGAATCCGTATTCGAGTTATCGCGTGTTATATTCGGCGTTTCCGTGTTTCTGAATTACATGTAAAATAGGTTCGAGAATCCGTATTCGAGCCAAGTATTCGGATAAGAATCCGAATTGAGTTGTGTGAAATACGTATCGGCATTGCGTGCAATATAATTGCGAGTTCTATATTGAAAATATCTTTCGCGTTGAATTGCGAGTAGAACGCCCGGCATACACGGCGTTCCCGTATTCTTTTCGTGCGAAGGGAAATGACCCTCGCGAATATTCTCGATGTTTCTGGTATCCTTAAGATACGAACTTTCGCGTGAAATGTGGTCATGATTGACGGAGTATACGGAATAGTAGCGTGGTCATCATTATTAGCAGGGTTTCGAGTATCAATCGGATACGACCCTTCGCGTTAAGTATTGTACAGAATTGCGTTCGCGTTACGGTTATAGTAATTTGGCATTCCCGTTATCTATCGAATTGCCTCCGAAACAAGAGGATACCCGGTCAAAAGCGAGACCCACGGCGTACGCCATACGTCGATCACGCGCTCCTCATACGGGCCGAACGCGCCCTTCACAGTTGAAACTGTTTGCAAATATACTATGTTTTCTATTGTTTATTGTCTTATTTTCTTGTGCCTGCCGAACCACACTGAAAGTAATTAACTCCATATAATTTAGTGAACCCCGCCCTCAGCCGAATTACTGAGCAGTCGTCGCATTCGGCACGAGTGAATTATTGAGGATCACGTTTACGAGCTGATCATTGGGAGTTACATTTTGCGAGATTTATTGCGAGTTACGTTTATGCGAAGTTGAGTATTGAGCGTTCCGTTTAAGTAAGAATTCGAGTTAAAAGGTGGTGCGGCCTTCTCCGCACCTGGCGCCCAAATTGTCGTTTGAGACCGTAGAGTCCGGATTTCGAGTTGGTTTCATTGCGAGGGCTCGTGTAACCGAATACATCTAGTCGGCGACGCCCGATAGCCGCGCATTCCAACCGTGACGCGGGAAAAGCGTCGCAATATACCTTTACTAATATATATTTAATAATATTATATTTAATAATATTACTAATATATATTTAATAATATTATATTAATAACATAATACCTTTACTAATATATATTTATATTTATATGTACAACCTTTAAAGCTCATGTTCATTTAGTTCCAAATATGCACACGAAACAGGGGTGCCTAATAATTTCGTCTAATATGACATAATTAATAATTACATTATTTACATTGTATGTATTATCTTATTTACATTAATCATCATAATTACATTCGTAATTATGGTGTTTAATGGTGTTATTTAAATTAATTGCATTATTTGTATTAATTATTTTACATTAATTACCTTATTTTACATTTGTAATTATGGTGTTCGATATCTATTTGATATAGGCTCGAAGATTCACAACTAATGACAAAATATTTTGCATTAGTTTGTACAAGAGATCTCCTGCATGTTATGCTTTTCTTAGTAAATATCTATATTGCCCATCCATTAAAACGTTAAAATTACAACTACAAAATCTTCCTCTGCAAGCCGGATATAATCCCTTAATAATGAAATACCTTGGAGAAATAATGAAAAATATAACAGACGATAGAGAAAAGTACGTTGCCCTCGTGTGGGATGAAATATCTTTGCAATCAGCTTTGTCTTATAATAAAGAACAAGGCAAAATAATTGGTTTCGAAGATTGGGGAACGAACAGGACAAGAAAAATAGCAGATCATTGCATAACCTTCTATCTACGATGTCTTCATTCTGGCAATAAGATGCCCTTGGGGTATGGTTTTTGCCAAAGTACTACAAAAACACATCAACTGGTTCGATGTGTCAAGCAATGGTTATCCATAATTTCTGCGCGTGGATTAATTCCCGTTGCGGTGATATGCGATCAAGGTGGCACGAATATTGCAGCAATAAACGCTCTAATAGACGAGACCAACAAGATGCAAAAAATGAGAAATTTACGTACAAGTAAGTATCGCATATAATTCTATAATATATGTATATATATATATATATATATGTATCTTTATCAGTATACATTTTGTTAATACGTTTTTTGTTACATGTGCAGTACAGAATTTGAACATTTTACTGTTTCAGAAAATAGCTTTATCATAAGTAAGCGAGAAATAATACCTATTTTTGATTACGTTCATTTATTAAAAGGAGTAAGAAATAATCTTCTTACGAAAGATTTGGATGTGGATACGAGTATAAATGTATGACGAGCAAGAGATACGCGTCTTGGGACGATGTTGTAACGGTATACGAAATAGACAAAAACTCTTGTCTACAATACAAACAAATGGAGAAAATCACGGATAAACATGTATATCCGAGACTTATTCCTAAAATGAGAGTGAAACATGCATCCCAAATTTTCAGTCGCACGGTGTCGAACTTTATGGATGTTATATTGAATTTAAATGGAGGTAAAGCAATAACAACAAAATTACCTTTTTAAAAAAAGGTAAAAAAAAGGCGTTAAGTATGTGGCGCGCAGCATGTTAGCTCGAAGAAAGTGGTTATATCAAAAAATCGAAGTATCTGTGTATCTCAAAAAATTGAAGTATCTGTGTATATCTCAAAAAATCGAAGTATCTGTGTATACCTAAAAAAAACTGATGAGGTATTTTTATACTTCTAAAAAACCGATGTGGTATGTTTGTATTTTCACAAAAATAAATGATATCTATAAATTGCGTTAATTATAATCTCAAAAAATCGAAGTATCTGTGTATTTCACAAAAATAAATGATATCTATAAATTGCGTTAATTATAATCTCAAAAAATCGAAGTATCTGTGTATACCTAAAAAAAACTGATGAGATATTTTTATACTTCTAAAAAACCGATGTGGTATGTTTGTATTTTCACAAAAATAAATGATATCTATAAATTGCATTAATTATAAAATGAATATATATTCTTCGGAAAATAACTGTTGTATTATTTTTAAAAAATATCTTTGTATTTAAGTGTCTTCTTACACAAGTCATAATAGCTTCATTTTTCCTTACAGCCATTATAATATAACCAAATTCCGTTACCTAACTCAACCCAAGTGTGATATGTATCTTTTTAAATAAATGTTTTCTTGATTGATCTTTAAATAAATCTTTAAATTGCGTTAATCAGAAAGAGAAGATACAATTACAAAATTTTTAATCCAACACAGGAATACAAGGTATTTAAATGCAAAGATGTTAATCGCAAAGATTAAAAACTGTTAAAGAAGTAACAATAAAAAATGCAAATATTTTATTGAAATAAAAAAAAATTTCGTACAAATACTTAACGCTGCTTTTTTACTCCAGTCACAACAAAATTACCTTCTTTAAAAAAAGGTAAAAAAATGCGCCAAGTACACGCGCAGCATGTTAGCTCGAAGAAAGTGGTTATGGAGTAAAAAAGCAGCGTTAAGTATTTGTACGAAATTTTTTTTTATTTCAATAAAATATTTGCATTTTTTATTGTTACTTCTTTAACAGTTTTTAATCTTTGCGATTAACATCTTTGCATTTAAATACCTTGTATTCCTGTGTTGGATTAAAAATTTTGTAATTGTATCTTCTCTTTCTGATTAACGCAATTTAAAGATTTATTTAAAGATCAATCAAGAAAACATTTATTTAAAAAGATACATATCACACTTGGGTTGAGTTAGGTAACGGAATTTGGTTATATTATAATGGCTGTAAGGAAAAATGAAGCTATTATGACTTGTGTAAAAGACACTTAAATACAAAGATATTTTTTAAAAATAATACAACAGTTATTTTCCGAAGAATATATATTCATTTTATAATTAATGCAATTTATAGATATCATTTATTTTTGTGAAAATACAAACATACCACATCGGTTTTTTAGAAGTATAAAAATATCTCATCAGTTTTTTTTAGGTATACACAGATACTTCGATTTTTTGAGATTATAATTAACGCAATTTATAGATATCATTTATTTTTGTGAAATACACAGATACTTCGATTTTTTGAGATTATAATTAACGCAATTTATAGATATCATTTATTTTTGTGAAAATACAAACATACCACATCGGTTTTTTAGAAGTATAAAAATACCTCATCAGTTTTTTTTAGGTATACACAGATACTTCGATTTTTTGAGATATACACAGATACTTCAATTTTTTGAGATACACAGATACTTCGATTTTTTGATATAACCACTTTCTTCGAGCTAACATGCTGCGCGCCACATACTTAACGCCTTTTTTTTACCTTTTTTTAAAAAGGTAATTTTGTTGTGATATCATTTCTTTTTGTAGTATATATATATATATATATATATATATATATATATATATATATATATATACGCTGAAAGGGATTAACAAATACCCTCTACTTACTTCTTTGCTTATTGTCATGTATTTAATACACGATTATTATTACAATCTTCGATTCACACTGCAGTCAATCAGAGATCACTGACACATAAACTCTCAGCTACAACCATGAAATCAAGATCATGATAATCGCACAAACTATCACAGTCGGTAATCCCAGGTCGATAATCGCGTATCGATCAACAATACGTGTTTGCAATTTTAATATGATGCGATTCCATGGTACGAAACGCATGCGCAATGCGAAATTGGCAGAACGTTCGAAAATTGGTTTGATCTTTTTTTACGTTCATTCCACCGATTTCTTTATGCAGCGGAAAACGTGGAAGCGTAATCTGTGCGTTCCAATAATATTACATTATTTTGATAGATACAATAAACGAATCTACGAAAAGAGTCTTGTGATTGGCTAGCGTCAATTGCGCTTCCGCGAAGCGCGAATTTTACTCCATGGGACATTAGAATTAGAAAATAGAAAATACATTTCAGCAGAGCGTAATTAGCGGAATGTCTGCGATTGGACGGATTTCGTTCCAACAATTGCGCATTGCTCATATGTTCTGTATTCATGAAATCGCACCATAAGGCCGATTTATGAAGACCGTAACTGTTGATTTAAGCCGTAATTAAATCCTAAGAAATTAATTAATCACAGTTGATTATTCTTCTCACATTCAACTGTCATTGGTCAATTTCTTAGGGTTTACGGCTTAAACCATCGGTTACAACCTTTATAAATCTACCTTTAAAAACAAAAAACGATCTGTTAGCGCTACATGAGCGCGGGTCCGCTCGGCCTCGAGTCAGCCATTATGGCTTCTGTCCACAGGACGCGGAAACGCTTGTCGCGCGGCAAGAAGCAATGCGGTAGCCAATGAACTTTTGGAAAAGCGACACGTTGATTGGCTACCGCGTCGCTTCTTGCCGCGCGGCAAGCGTTTCCGCTTCCTGTGGGCAGAAGCCATAATGGCTGACTCGAGGCCGAGCGGACCCGCGCTCATGTAGCGCTAACAGATCGTTTTTTGTTTTTAAAGGTAGATTTATAAAGGTTGTAACCGATGGTTTAAGCCGTAAACCCTAAGAAATTGACCATGAGGTGGAGTGGGGATAAACGCTGGCTGTTCTTCGCTCGCATGAAATTTCAGCTTTACGGCCTTCATAAATCGGCCTTATGGTGCGATTTCATGATACAGAACATATGAGCAATGCGCAATTGTTGGAACGAAATCCGTCCAATCGCAGACATTCCGCTAATTACGCTCTGCTGAAATGTATTTTCTATTTTCTAATTCTAATGTCCCATGGAGTAAAATTCGCGCTTCGCGGAAGCGCAATTGACGCTAGCCAATCACGAGACTCTTTTCGTAGATTCGTTTATTGTATCTATCAAAATAATGTAATATTATTGGCACGCACAGATTACGCTTCCACGTTTTCCGCTGCATAAAGAAATCGGTGGAATGAACGTAAAAAAAGATCAAACCAATTTTCGAACGTTCTGCCAATTTCGCATTGCGCATGCGTTTCGTACCATGGAATCGCATCATATTAAAATGGCAAACACGTATTGTTGGTCGATACGCGATTATCGACCTGGGATTACCGACTGTGATAGTTTGTGCGATTATTATGATGGTGTCTAGTAATCTTAAATTGTAGATAATATCACCAATCTCAAAGGAGCAAAAGATATTACACCAGAATTTTATGCCAATTTTTTAGTGAGATTTTTCTAAATTAATCTACTAATAATTTATTAAAATCTGACAGCCAAAATTTTATTAATATTTTATTAATTTTTTATAACTCATTTATTTTTAAATGCAACTATATATAATTTTGTCATAAAATGTACTGGTTTTTATTATTAAATCCATTTTTTTTAATCTCGTAAAACATTGGAAAAGCATTATGCATTTACCATTACTGAAATATGAACCATACATACAAATCAAACAAATATATAATTATGTATACAATTAATAAATAACTTTCAAACTCTACATAATAAAGGCTTATAATATTGTTTAGTTTTATTTTTCATTTTTATTGTTTATTTTTGCCATATTTTTTGTACATATATTTAGAATTCCTCATATCTTTTGATAAACATATTTAAAGTTTAAAGGCAAATTATGTAAATATTGATTTCATATAAATATAATCAACATATGTTTCTTATCATTTTCTCTACATTTAATATTATACATTTATATTTACATTATGTAGAAAAAAAAAATAAAATCTTTGAACAAAATCGTAGTAATAACGTAAAATAATATACTATTTTTTAAATTCCTTTTCAATATTAAATAACATATCGAGGTGGATTTATAAAGTGGAGATCATTATACACTGCAGAATCGTCTACTTCGGTGTGGCCTAATGTTGTATGTTCTTTACGAATACCTCCAAAAACTATCAGTTCTCCCCTTCCCACTACAAGAGAATACAGAATTCTCTCATCAGGCCCCGAATGATCGTTTTGCTTTAAGGGAATCCACAAAGCGTTGCAGTCATCCGAAAGAACATTGGTAATATCCAATACAAATATCGACAATGTGTTCTCAGCTTTTTTGGATACTTTCGTCAGCTGTCTTCTTATTTCGAATTTTCTTTTCCATCCTCCTTAGTGATTCTAATTGACGTTGTCTATTCGTGTTCGAATTACCACGCAGAGGTTGATCACGAAATGCGGCCATGCTCAGAGTATTATCACTGTAAAATGGTATTGTTTTTGAAATACTGGACGCTTGTGATGAAGCGTGTGCATTTTGCGAATGTGACCTGGAGAACGCTCCGTGCCGTCCATTTATATTATAAAGAAAAGGCTCTAAATATTTATACATGTTAATACAAGCAGCCAACATATCCTCGTCATCTTCATCGCCGTCACTTACTTGTTCCTCTTTCACATTGTTCTCTGGGCTGTTTATTTTCATATTAAGCATATCTTTTTCGAGTACATGAACATCTTTCTCATTTGTATCAAATACTCCTTCTATTATGCAATATGTCTTGGTGTCATTAAGTATATTTTGACTTCGTCATCAATTGTAAGGGAACTTAGACTGGTTGCACTAGAAAATTCAATTGGTGTTGATTCTTCCTTGAAAGTGGCAATGTCATCTTCAAAAACACTATTCCTCGTGACATTCGGTTTAGAAAATACTGCAACAGATATGAAATTTAGATAATCTTAGATAGACAAATGTTTACATTATTATTATTATTAATATTATCATCATGGTTTCCGCATAGTCGCCAAACAGGTCCACCTTGTTGTCGCGCTCGTCGAACTCCTTTTTCGCGACGCAGCACGTTTGTGATTCATCGGCCAGGCGTTGATTCTGCGGCACAGCATTTCTCTCGACATATTTCTTGCTATAATCGACCGTTTGATCGTTCACGTCCTCATCGTACGTCTCTGCGCCGTTCATGTCCACCATATATGCCGTTCGGTGAGAATTTGCCACCATGCGAGGTTGGTTCTTCTCAGGGCAGTAGGTAAACCAATTGGTTAAAGATCTCCACGGTATCCGGCTTCCTCCGATTAATCTATATAAAAATAATATTATATGATATAGGGCCGATGTCACAGTCCGATTAACGTGATCCTCCGATTAAACTCACTCTGCATCTCTTTCTAACTGTCTCCCTAGTAGAAAGAGACGAAGAGTGAGTTTAATTAATCAGAGGATCACGTTAATCGGAGACTGTGATTTAATATTATAATTATATTTATTTCACTATCTTTCACTTTCACTATCACACGGCGACGCCGACGGTCACGATAACTAATTTACGTTTACACGAGCGTTACTTCTGTAAATAATGAATGAATGAGATCTCAACATCTCGAATACTCGCAACCCGTCGCGTCGCGTAATAAAAAGAGCACGATCGGTCTCGCTGCGCTTTTATTTATATAAAAGAGACCGTATATACTTATAACGCGAGACACTACCGTGTCTCTTGATTCTCTTGATATTATACACGGCACGGTCACGATCGTCACTATCACTATTTCTAGGTTATTATTATTTACGTTCACTCGTTATATGAGATCAACAAATCTCGAGTACTCGCAACCCGTCGCGTCGCGTAAAAGATTCACGGTCGGTCTCGCTCCGCTTGTATACCACTCCGTACCGTATATATACTTAATAATAATTAATTAACGCGAGACACTACCGTGTCTCTTGAGAATGATGATTGAGGCTACGGTCAACGTGACGCTACAAATGCTTTGGAGCGTTCTTCTTCTCCTTCTTTCTTCATTGAAAGAAAAGAGAAGAGGAATGCTTCGAAGTATTTGTAGCGTCACGTTGACCGTAGCCTAATAAATAAACTAACTGACAGCTGAACCGGCTGATGACTGCACTAACTGCACTGAGCGCAGTACGCACACGTAACATCGAAACTGGCGATACCAGCACCTCCAGTGTCGAAAAAGTGAAAGTTACATTCCTCTGATTGGTCGAGACGTCGACGTTAGGAGAAGAAGAAGAAGTATCTTAATAAAATTCACATTTTCGACTTTACGTCGCAATATCTCCGCTCGTAGGGCACGTAGCGGAAAATGTTATAAGAGATACCCCCCCAATTCGAACCCCAAGCTATCGATCAAGCCTACTTAGAACTTGATCCGTTCACTCGTTATATGAGATCTCAACATCTCGAGTACTCGCAACCCGTCGCGTCGCGTTAAGAGTCACGGTCGGTCTCGCGCTCCGCTTTAACAGAGTCCGTTTGTAAAAGAACCACATACTTAACGCGAGACACTACCGTGTCTCTTGATGAGATGAATTTTAAAATAATATTTAATAACACCCAATAATACATATTTATTTTTAATTTCTTGTATCCTGTATTTTTTGTTCTAGGAGTTGTCCAGACACAACAAGGTACAATAACCATGTCCAAAAGCGCATCCGCTACTTCTGAAACATTAAGATTCTTTAATGATCTTTATGATTCCTTTAATGGAAAGAGTGGGCAAGGATTAAGTAGCACCATTAGTGCTACCAGTGGACATATTTTATTTTGGAAAGAACCATGCAAAAAATTAGACAGAATGTGCTACGTTCAAAAAGACAGTCGACAGAGTAATTTAAAAAATGCATCTAAGTGTCTCAAAAATTGGACATGGACAATAAAAGGTGCTGAAGAAGTGTGGAATATCCTACATAAAGCTGATTTCCAATCTTTCAATTTAAGATTTTTAAGTCAAGATGTGATAGAAAATTTCTTCAGTCAGATACGAAGCCACGGAGGTGCAGATCGAAATCCAACTTGCGAACACTTTGAAGGTGCGTTCAAAACGTTACTAATATGTAACATGACTTCAAAACATTCCATCGGAGCAAATTGTGAAGAAAATGCAGAGGGCACGACATTTGCTTTTTCTCATTTAATGAATCTCAGTAAAAGAAGGGAAGAAATGAATGATGTCGATGAAATAGATGAAGTGGAATGTGCACAACCAGCCATACCTGAAAGTAGTACAAGTGATAATATAATAAATGAAAAACGAATTGTTGACATTATTAAGCGCAATAAAGTTATTGCACAATGTCAGGAATGTGTTAATTATCTACTTACCGCACAAGTTCTACTTGATATACGACAAGGCATTGAAATGTTAAAGTCACAATTTAATGAAATATGTCACGAGGTTCTTCTGCTTCAAAAGACGAAGAAGATTTTGGAAGATCAATGTTTTCTTTCTTGTCGGCAGCAATGCACACACCTAAAAGAAGCATTAGTACTTACAACTGCTGAAGAATTCATCAAAGCATGGTGCCAATTTATGAATAACATCCTTTGCAGAAAAATTGATGTAGATTCTGACAACTACATGTTTGAAATGGCAAAAAGATTATCAACCAAATACGTAAAAAAAATTAGTGATACAAGACCGGATACGAGACTAAATTAAATTTAAAAGTAACATTATTGTCAGTATTATCACCTTGAAGTTGATTCCGGAAAAGCGCATGGTAATACAATTTTTAAATTAAATTAGCAAATGAATATTGTGTATCAATATACTTACCGCCAGTCATCTCTTCTTCATCTGTCCAACAGGTTTGCTGTGTCTGCGACGACAAAGTGTAGCCGCATCGTGCAAAGTGGATAAATTGTATCTACCTACAAAACAATTTGCTAATGTTGGTGTATTTCAAAGTCTTCAAGTATAAAGTGCAGGGAGGTGATCGCGCGAGGTAATAACATTTTAAAATTCATGTATTGGAATATCGCAGCCTCAACACGTGAAATATTTAACGTTTCTTCCTGCATATGAAGTGCGACCTCGCTGTCAAATTTAGTTTGTTCGTAGTAGAAGTCATTGTTCCGAAATGACGCCGATATTGTCAATGTTGCATTTCTCAAAGAGCATCGATTTAAAATGCGAAACTATCCGTATGCCGCATTTCAAATTTCAATTTCAAACTTTTGATTTCAAATTTTTTTCTATTATTCTTGGCCGTACAGTCGCAGAACTAGTTACAAACCTCGCGCAGGTTATTCGTTACAATAAATTTTTCATTTGCTCATGTGGTTTTTCTGCTTGAAATGATTTTTTCGGTTTAATTGGAATGGTCTTTTCTGGTTAGTAATTGTAAGATTGAGATAAATGTATTTGTAGTCGACGTTATAGCCGATTTGCAATACCTAACGAGTACGCTCGACGAGCGGCAATAATGAATAATAATGAATCGAGTAAATTGCAAACGACTTATGTCGAGCGAATGAGCTCTCTGCATCTCATCTACACGGAAAAGAATAAACAATTCAATTGGATATTATTTTATCCAAATATGTATTTCGATTATTAAAACAACCATCTGATATGTTTTCGTTTAAATAATATCCGTTGGAATTAACTGTTTGTTTGTAGCGGCCCGTGACGCCGACGTTTAATTGCGGCGTATTTTTTTCCGTGTAGTTTGGAACATTCGTTGACGTACCTGAATATTCAGTTTCTCCGTGTCCAGAATCGTTTGGAATATCGTAGCCTCTACGCGTGAAATATTTAAACGTTTCATCCTTCATATGAAGTGCGACCTGTCGCCGTCGAATTTAGTTTGTACCGAAATGACTTGCCGATATTCTCAATGTTGCATCTTTCTAAGAGCATCGATTTAAAATGTGAAAATAGTCGTATGCTGAATTTCAAATTTCTAATTTCAAATTTCAAACTTTTGATATCAAATTTTTTTCATTTTTTCTTGACCGTAGAGTCGCAGAACTAGTTACAAATCTCGCGCAGGTCATTGGTTACAATAAATTTGTCATTTGCAATGTCCTTTTTCTGCTTGTAATGATTTTTTCTTCAATTGAAAATAATTTCTGGTTAATATGGCTTTCGATGTCGTTTTCATGCTTAAAATTAATTTTTTTTTTTTGTTTAATTTATATGACTCCTGGTTAATATGGTGACATCAGAACTCAACTTTTTCCAATTTAAATATCCTCGTAATGTCTTTTGGATTTGCTGGCAGAGTTGGTCAAAGTTATAAAATTAATTGTAATGATCTCTCCAATTATGTCACCGTCACTACATTTACGCGAGCGTTCCTTCTGTAGTAACTTACGATAATTGACTCGCGGAGTAAATTATCGTAAGTTACTACAAAATCCCGTTTACGCAAAGGAATTATTGTAAGTTACAGAAATAACGCTCGCGTAAACGTAGTACTTATTGATACTACGGTCATTTTCTTTTTATAATTAAGTTTTTCTGTCGCTTTCACACATTTCGTATTTGTTTATAAAGAAAATGTGTGAAACAAAGAGCTTAAATTATATAACAATTATCCATTTTGTTCAATTAAGGATTGCATATGAAATAATAAAACGATTTGGATCCTTTACACTATTTATTATTTCGTGTACAATCCTCACAGGCTTTGTAAACATTGGATGTAAACTAGTACTACGTTTACGCGAGCGTTACTTCTATAGTAACTTATGATAATGCACTCGTTTACGCGGAGTAAATTATCATTAGTTACTACAAAATCCCGTTTACGCGAAAGAAAGTCTCGTTTACGCGAAGAAATTATCGTACGTTACTATAGAAGTAATGCTCGCGTAAACGTAGTATAGGCCAATAATATTATTGTATTATAATTGTATTACACGCAGAGTTGTATAACAACAATAAAAACATTTATAGAACCTAAATAATAACTTTTGTACTCATATTTCAATATCCTGTATTTATATATTATATTTTTTATAAATAATTTAATTTTTTATTTTAATAATAAATGTAAGGGCCAGTTTCACCATCTCCGATTAACGTGATCCTTCGAAATTCATTCTTTGTCTCTTTCTTACGATTAGAAAGAGATCAAGAGTGAATTTAATCGGAGGATCACATTAATCGGAGATGGTGAAACTGGCCCTATGGATACTAAAACGTTGCGCATTTTTACCGACGGATGACGCCATTTTGCTACGTAGTTCCCCAATTCACGAGGGACCCAAGTTAGATGGCGCTAAAAACGCTAGACCAAAAAATAGTATGGGAGAGTGCGGACCCTGGTATATATTGTTACGCCCGTGCTGTTCGACCGTGCCGTGCGCTCATACGAGTCGCCCCGTAGCGAGAAGTCGCGAATCGTCCTTAGCGACGGATGTTTACAATCTTGATTGTCAGATTATGCTCTGGGAATCCGTCACGTTCGGACGTGTTTTCCCGAGCTCCTTGTACAAACGAGTTACAATATTAAACGAGTTCCTTTTCTATAAATAACGAGCCTTATTTCTTTGAGTGTGTGCCGGAGTACGCGTCGCGCGTGAATGCAGGTGCGGAAGTGTGGCTGACGCTCGACGAGCGTAACATTTTGGGGG
Source organism: Temnothorax rugatulus (assembly GCA_035220575.1). Lineage (NCBI taxonomy): Eukaryota > Metazoa > Arthropoda > Insecta > Hymenoptera > Formicidae > Temnothorax > Temnothorax rugatulus. Next base: position 206,389 of record JASTWL010000330.1, read on the forward strand.
CTCGTCCGGGATTGTACCGATCGCACGGATCGTACTGATCGGACGGATCTGCGGAAAGCGGACGAGCGAAGACACAATGACGAGCACCGAGCTTACGACAGCTCCCTCGACGAGAAAGAGAGCCCGGACGGAGACGCCGGGGCCGAGCGTCTCACGGCTGACGGAGGCGGAGATTCCCCGAGCTAGCCCGAGTGCCCCACAGCTCACGGCAGAGGCAGAAATTTTGCGACCCATGCTGCAGGAGATGCGGTTGATGCGTGAGGAGCACGCGGCGTTGGCGTTGCGGCAGCAGGAAGCGGAGCCACAGCGTCGAGAACCCCAACAGCTAAGTCTTTCTGATAATAGAGCTTTCGGGGATTCGGGGTCGCGAATCGCGTTCCCGAAAGTGTATCGTGTACCCGCGTCGCGAAGCGGAATGTGTGAAATTAAAGCCCGGTACGTACGACGGAACGATTCCGTTGCGAGAGTTTTTCTCACAATTTGAGTAGATCGGAGCCCGGTAAAAATTATGTTTAGAATAAATATTTTTTTTTTGTGTTCCGAGTTACTGCGTTATATGTTTGTTTTCGCAGGAAGAGAGAGAGAGAGAGAGAGAGAGAGAGAGAGAGAGAGAGAGAGAGAGAGAGAGAGAGAGAGAGAGCGAAAGAACTTTCGAAAGAAGGTGTCAGAGACAACGAGATCGCCTGAAGTCTTCTTAAAGAAGTCTGCCTCGCCCACGGTTTTCGATCCGTGGTTTTCCGTGGGACTTAGGGCAAATGCCGAGGCGGGGACTGGGGGAGTCTTGCGAGACGCAGGGTCCACGGAAAGTAATCCCCCCCCCCCCCCAGTCCGAAGACTTTCAAGAGGAGCGAGTCAGCGCTGGAAGCAAGAGGTCCGCATCGGGCCGGAATGAAGTGGAGTTCCAGCGGAGTCGTCCTGTAATCGGCAAGGGGGAAGAGCCTGGCCAGCTCTCCCCCAGAAGAGGCTGTGACAGGGGACTCGAAGAGGAAGAGGTCGGTCCAGAAGAGACGTAGTCCGGTAACCCGCAGCAGCAGCTCGGGGTAGGACAAGAATCCGTCTCGGAGGAAGACCAGGACTTCCTGAAGAAGAGGACCCGGTAGAGACGTAGCACGGTAACCCGCAGCAGCAGCTCGGGGTAGGGCAGGATCGTCTCGGAGTCCTGGGAACCGTCCGCTTATTCAGCTGCCCTTCCGGATTGTCGGGACGACAATTTTGAAGAAGGAGGGCAGTGTTGCGCCTGTGCTGAGACATTCGTTGCGCGCTGAACTTCGCTCACGAGAAGCCTGAACTTCGCTCACGAGCAGCTTCAAGCCGAAGCACGTCCCTTGACAACGGGACACTTTTTATTGATTGATTTATCTCCGCCTGTCAGATTGTTCTGGAGATTCGAACCGTTCGTTCCTACTCTCCAAGCCTTTTCTGTATTTTCGTTCCGAGTCTTAATAAACCGAGTTCTACCTTTTGTAATAACGAGTGTCGTTATTTCCACGGTCCCGGAAGTGCGCGGTCGTGTTCGCGAGTGAGCGCGATTCTAGCGAACGAAGCGCAACATTTATATGTATATTATATACGCATGAAAACCTTTTTCAGAATATCGGCGTCATTATCTCTGTACTAATGTAACTTGGAGTAATGGATTGATAAATTGCACAATTGTTATACACTTTGTATTTCTGTTTTGCAGCAAAGGTGGCGCGTAAAGTAAGAGCGAAGTCGACAACGACGGAGAGAACGACCGCCCCGGTAGCGACGTCGGCCGCGACGACGACGGTAGCGACGGTAGCGACAGCGACGGCGATTGCGACGCGTGTGAAAACGGTGTCGAGGCACACGCAGTGGGAGAATCCGGCAAAGCGAGAAAACTTGCGCAAAGTATAAATACACAGATAAAAATAATATCATTCCACGGCGAAGGAAAGCACGGTTATTTCATTTCATTTATCGCAAGTCATCTCACAAGAAAGAATATTTTTTTATCAATAGTCATCAAATATCTCGACACCAAGTCTTGAAAAAAGCCAGAATATTGTTTTCAGTAAATACACACAGTTGCAATGACTTTACGGTACATTTACGGACACGTAATCTTATCAAATACTTGCACCGCAAACCTACCACAAAGTCATTGCGAATAACGATACATTTACCGAAAAGAATAATTTGGTTTTCAAAGACTTGTGTGTGTCGAGAGATATTTGACAAAGAAATCGGTAACAAATTGGCTCTTATCGCTGTGAGAAAAATTTTGAAAATTATACAAAACAAGTGCTTTTCTTGGCTGTAGAATGATAATATTTTTTTGTGCAATATTGATAATTTTATTACGTAGTTGCAACAATACACATATACACATGCATTCACATACATACATACATCTGTCCACCTATCCATTCATCATTCATCCATCCATTCGTATATCTACGTACATACATGCATACTATAGGGAGGTTATTGTTAAAAATCTCCACTAGTTAATGATGAAATAATAATTGTGTTTTATTATAATGTGTATAGGTATAAAGTTGAACAAAACTCTCGCTCGCAATCTCGCGAAACTCTCCGTCGCACCCAAAACCTTCCTTGACGACACGACGACACAACCTTTCGCGCTCGTGGGTCTTTTTCGTAGTGCTCTCCTCGCGCGCTCTGCAGGTCTCGACCGCTAAAGAAACAAAAAAAAACGACGGATAAACCATCGGTAACGCGTAGCAACGACGTTCCAGATGGTAACGCGCATACATTTACGCACGAATACAAATAATGAAATAACGCAATATAATGATTAACGATTCCTACCCCTACACTCGGCCATTCGACATGCGATTATTCGACCTCGAATATTCTTTAATCGCTACCAAGATCACCGTCGGATAAATCCGGTAACCATGGTTTCATGTTATCAGAAGAAGTTGAAGTCGTATACGGACCATCACGCCCGCTTTCGCGCTGTACAAGATATCTATTATTGCGTAAAACTCGCGTCACTTTGTAAGGACCAAGAAATTTTGCCGCAAAATTTCTGACCAGGTTTTTGCTGAGTCCGCTTGATTGCAACTAAATCGCCTTCAGTATAATTTTTACCAGCAACTCGCTTGCTATTATATCCTCGCTGATTCTCCTGCTGAATTTTCGATATATTCTCTATCGCGCGCTCTCTTAACTCATCACGGTTCTTTTGAAATGTCTCTATCCACTCTTCCTCAATTAATTTTTGAATCTCGAGATTATCCCGTAAACGAGCTTTGGCGCCGAACAAAAAATAAAACGGGTCCATGCCCAGACTCCTATGCATAGTAGTGTTCATATACTGTTGCGCACGCCCTAAGTATCTATGCCACTCGTCATGCTTTGGATCTGCTAAACTTTGTTAACAACGGTATTATAGTACGGTTGACGCGCTCAACCTGTCCATTTGCCCTTGGCACTCCGGTCGTGATTAAAAACATGTTCAATATTCTCGCTCACACAATATTCTGAGAAATCATTTGAAGTGAACGCGGTACCTCTATCGAAGATTATTCTACGTGGATTTCCGAAAATAAGTGCCTGCTTACGCAGTTTATCCAGAACCTCGCTCGCGTTCGTGGTTTTTGTAGTGTATAGCCATACAAACTTAGAAAAAGAATCTATTACAACGAAGATATGCCTATATATAACTCTTTTTGTAGACGGAAGTGGGCCTAAATGATCTCTATGGTACGTGTCAAGGGAAACTTCCCCTTTCGCGATTGGATTCAAAAATCCTTCTTGTTTGCCACGTTTTCTCTCGGCTAATATGCACGCAACGCAATTCCGTATTATCTTTTCAATCTTCGCCTTGGCGTTCGGTATCCAATAATCATTACGCAAAATCGCTTCAGTTTTCGCCACTGAGAAATGTCCCATCTCAGGCGCTTGTCTTATCACTTGTGACTGCATACTTTTCGGTACACAATCAATAATTCACCGGCACTCTCACGGAAAAGCAGACCGCCTCTGACAACGTAATCGTTCGCTCTAGCCGACTCTCCTAACTCGATAATTTTTTTAATGTCATCGTCTTCTGACTGAGCCTTCTTTAATCGCGCGGTTAAACCATCCCTCTCTCTATCGATCAGATTACATTCCGGCAATGGGTGACGACTCAAAGCATCTACATGTTGCATATTTTTACCGGGCCGATGCTCAACTCGGTATTGGAATTCTTCGAGCAATAACGCCCATCTCGCGACGCGTACGCATAAATCCTTTTTGTTCATAGTAGCTACAAAAGCTCGACAATCGGTTACTATAACGAGTGGAATTCCTAGAAGATAAATTCTACATTTCTTTAATGCTCTTACTATAGCCAGTACTTCGAGCTCGTAGCTCGGATATCTTTGCTCCGCTGGTGTCGTCGTGTGACTGCTGTAGTAAACAGGGTGCCACTGATTATCGATTTTATCTCTCTGCAATAATATTGCACCGAATCCGCGCGACGACGCATCGGTATGAAGTTCGGTCTCGGCATCAATCTCATAAAGTTTCAATATAGGCTTAGTACATAAAATTTTTTAAACGGAAACAAAAACGCGTTTCTCTCTTTATCATTAAATTCAAATGTGGCATCTGCCTTCAAAAGGTTACTCAACGGTCGTGCAATCACTGAATATTGTGATACAATTTTCGAAAATACCCACTGAGACCTAAAAAGCTTTGTACTTGTTTTGTGCTTGTAGGCTCGGGAAAATTTTTAACCGCTTCAATCTTGCGCTCAGACGGAGACACATATCCGTGTTCTATAATGTGCCCAAGAAATTCAACGCGCTCTTTTAAGAAACTGCATTTCTGCCAATTAATATAATTAATCCGAAATCGCTTGCAACTTGCAGAACCTTCTCTAAGTTCCGTATCCCGTTCTCGTAATCAATTGACGGCACGATCAAGTCATCTAAATACGTCAACACAATTTTTTCTCGAATCAAATCTTTGAATACAATATTGATGAATCGTTGGAAGATGGCTGGCGAATTGCACAAACCAAAGGGAACACGCAAAAATTCATAATGTCCATCCGGAGTTATAAAAGCTGTGTACTTCCGGCTCTGCTCGTCGACTTTAACATGAAAAAAACCGTTCTTTAGATCTAGGGTACTATAGAGTCGCGCCCCTTGTAATGAATCAAGTTGATCTTCGATCAACGGCAATGGATATCTATCTTTAATTATTTTTCTGTTTAACAAACGATAATCTACACACAGCCTCGTAGAACCATCTTTCTTTTTTGCCAAAACAATCGGGCTCGCGTAATCCGATAACGACGGTTGTATCACACCTTCATGCATCCACTCATTTATTTGTGCATTAACGGATTCTCTCTCAGGCATTGCTAATCGCCGCGCTCGCTGATAAACAGGCTCATCGTCCTTCAAAATGATAGACATTTTTAGATCTACTTCTCGCGTTTTATTCGGCTTATAATTACACACTAACTTCTAACTTTCTCTCTATAAATAAGCGTCCGATTTCGCTCGATAAAGCAATAGCTAAATAATAGAAACGGCCAAATTACGAGCTATTAATAGGTGTATATTTATTAAATCACTTTGACAACGAATGTGTTCGCAAAAACAACGTTAACGTTTCGAGCCTTACTTGGCCTTCTTCAGAACAAACCGCATATTCCAATTTAATCGCTCCTTAGAATTTAACGCATCAAATCACACTAAAAAAGAACTAAGAATTCGCAACCGTCGCAACATGTAAAAAGTCAAAACCTCAGGTATTCGTCAAATGTATAATATCGTTCGTCTCCTCCGCTGCAAGAACGACGCCAATGTCCGTGATGTCCCTGCATACGCGAATCTTTATGTCACCCGAACGTCTTAATGGTAACTGAACACAGTAAAATTACGATAAAAGACGCGAATTAATTAATTAAAAATTTTTTGTCAACGGAACACTCACATAAGAAGTCGGTGCAGCGAAGGTTACGGAGACTTCCTTCCAGTCTCAACAGTACGTGTGATCACCGCGAGAGATTACATGCGGCTGAGGCAATGCTCGCTTCGAAAGGGCACCGAAACTTATAGTCATTGTTGTTAAATTTCATATGAGATAAGACGTTCAGAACATCAAAATAGGCATCGTTCAAAACTCAGTGTCCTTGTTAAATTTATGCCGTTTACTGTTTTTATATGTATCATCTCGGCCGTTAATCTTTTTTTATAATTATGTTCGATTTCCAAAATGCGAGCATTGTCCCAATCAA
>JASTWL010000331.1:0-92500 GCA_035220575.1 Temnothorax rugatulus
TTCCCGTCTGAGTGAAAGCGTGCATTTATCCGCCCGCTTTCAAAAATTCGTATGCCACGAATTCGTATCTCCGTCTGACACGAGACCGATAGCAAATTTGCGTTATAATTCGGAACTGTCTGAACTATTTGAGAGGATCGTTGCCTCACGAATTGTTGATTACTTAAATAAACACGATATTCTGAATCCTAGACAGTCTGCGTATCGCCCGAGTTATAATACTCAGTCAGCACTTTTGCGTGTTTGCAACGATATCAAACAGGGGATCAATAACGGACTTATTACTATTATGATCCTCTTTGATTTCAGCAAGGCGTTTGATACGGTTCCTCATTTGCGACTACTTATTAAACTCAAAGAGATCGCCTCTTGTGTCGACCTGCTAACATTCTCCATGCTTTGGAGTTAATTTCGAGTGATGCGAATGCCATTTTCGACTATGCTAACATAAATGGGCTCAAGCTCAACCCTGCTAAATCTAAAGTTATTATATTTGGCAGTCAATCATATGTTAACAACATTGAACTTGACTGTCTACCTCTTATTATTGTGAATCATACGCCCTTGCCTTTTGTGAAGGAGGTGAAAATAGGTTAAAAATAACACCAAAATTTAGGTGTTATTTTTACGTCTAATCTTTCCTGGACGAAACACATCTCGCTTGTCTCACAGAGAGTGTTTCCAAGTACGAAAATGCGAGAGTGCGAGAAAGCGAGAGAGCTAGATAAAACGTGTCTCATTTTAATCAACGCAACTGAATTTCTCCAAAAATATGTGACCTTCCCAGTTCACGATCTATCTCCGCCTCGCATTCATACGTTATTTCGCCATTCACTTCATTATTGAATAAATCATTAGATCAAAGATTGGAAGAAATCTTTGAATTGGCTTTACAGAATTTTGTACAGAAGGGATTTGCGTTATTAGAGGGAAACACATTCGACAATAAACTAGACACGTTTACGAGAAAAAAAAGGCTTTGTACTTTATATTATCACTGTCTGATTTTATTATGTAATATATATTGTTAGGGATACATTCGTTTTGCATTATTTTCAAATCAAATTATATATACTCTTTCGATCTTTTATTATTAGGAAAAGCATATAAAATTACGTAATAGATTATCTTTTCACTTCTTAATATTCTTTATTATTTGTATCAGTCCTCATACAATACTACTTGGTTTCATTATAAGAGAATAAAGAATACATAAGAAATTTTTACATTCAGAAAAAATTATATACATATCACTTTTGAGTTCTTTACGAAGTAAAGTTAGTTACAAGAAGAGGATATGTAATGGACTAATCACCGATTTTTATTCTCCTGCATTTACATGAATCTACATCGAAAGTAAATCTATCCGTGTCGATCGTATCAGCTGAATCAGAGCGAGAAAGAGAGAATAATATTCTCTCTCTCGCTCGCTCGGCACGTTGACCTTGGCTGCGGCGTGTAAATACTGCAGTGTTTGTAAATGCAGGATCGCTGGCATGCGGTAGCGTGTGAAAGAATGAAAGTAATATTTTTGTATAAATATTACTTTTATTTCACAATCGTTGTGCAAATATATTAATATACGCGTGTCTAAATATGTGCTAAATATTTATTTCACGTAGAAAATAATACATATCTATATATATGATGTATAAAATAGTTAGAAAATTCGCATTTCATTCAAGAATGTTTTTTTTTATGCTTGGAATATGGAGCGATCGGTAGTGTACGCGTGTTAAGACATATAGAGAGATATTATACTACACATATGGTACATTCAGTAAAAGTGAGAATTACGTTGCTTCGGTCAGATTTTGTTCGGGTAGGGGAAGTTGCCGAAAATACCGACTTTGGTATGCATAAATTAATGAAGTGAAACTTCTTTAGGCACGGTAGTGACTTCACCTAAATTTCTTCTAAAATATGTGACCTTCCCAGTTCGCGATCTATCTCCGCCTCTCACCCATACATTATTTCGCCATTCACTTCCTTATTGAATAAATCATTAGATCAAAGATTGGAAGAAACCTTTGAATTGGCTTTACAGAATTTTGTACAGAAGGGATTTGCGTTATTAGAGGGAAACACATTCGACAATAAACTAGACACGTTTACGAGAAAAAAAAGGCTTTGTACTTTATATTATCACTGTCTGATTTTATTATGTAATATATATTGTTAGGGATACATTCGTTTTGCATTATTTTCAAATCAAATTATATATACTCTTTCGATCTTTTATTATTAGGAAAAGCATATAAAATTACGTAATAGATTATCTTTTCACTTCTTAATATTCTTTATTATTTGTATCAGTCCTCATACAATACTACTTGGTTTCATTATAAGAGAATAAAGAATACATAAGAAATTTTTACATTCAGAAAAAATTATATACATATCACTTTTGAGTTCTTTACGAAGTAAAATTAGTTACAAGAAGAGGATATGTAATGGACTAATCACCGATTTTTATTCTCCTGCATTTACATGAATCTACATCGAAAGTAAATCTATCCGTGTCGATCGTATCAGCTGAATCAGAGCGAGAAAGAGAGAATAATATTCTCTCTCTCGCTCGCTCGGCACGTTGACCTTGGCTGCGGCGTGTAAATACTGCAGTGTTTGTAAATGCAGGATCGTGTAGGTAGCGGTCATGCGGTAGCGTGTGAAAGAATGAAAGAAATATTTTTGTATAAATATTACTTTTATTTCACAATCGTTGCAAATATATTAATATACGCGTGTCTAAATATGTGCTAAATATTTATTTCACGTAGAAAATAATACATATCTATATATATGATGTATAAAATAGTTAGAAAATTCGCATTTCATTCAAGAATGTTTTTTTTTTATGCTTGGAATATGGAGCGATCGGTAGTGTACGCGTGTTAAGACATATAGAGAGATATTATACTACACATATGGTACATTCAGTAAAAGTGAGAATTACACAGTAAAAAATCGTGCGTCCAAATGTTAAAATTTTCTTGTGTTACCAAGATTTGACTATTATTTCAATGTAAAATTAACATACAACAGCTATGTTATTATTTTCGTAACATTTTCATGTGTTATATTTATGTCAACGTGATAACTTAACACTTTATGTATGTCATTTAGAAATTGAATATTATTTTGAGTTCTTTTAACATAATTATTTCAAAAAATCAACACGTCTTAAAATTATTTTAACATAAACAAAAGTTAAAGTAAATCTTCAAATAATCGTAAACTTTGACACATAAAATAATCAAATTTACTAAAATATGTGTTAATATAACTCAAAATAAAATGTATAATATACATTTCGTAAGAGTTACATTAAATGTATTACACGAGAAAATATTCAAAACAACATTTCTCTTAAGTTGAAGTAACTATCGTTTATTCAAATGCTGGCCAATCAGCAGAGACCGCTAGGAGCGTGAACCTCGCAGGCTCGCAGTGCTCGCACGGTTGCCTAGGCGATCCCTTGTTTGAGACTTCGTATCGCGCCATCGCGGATAAGGGAACGAGTTTCAGAGAGAAAGGGGGAGGATCGAAAGTGTCGCGTTTGAGAGTGTCGAAGTTGCGATCGACCGAGTCGCAGAAATCTACGAAAATTTCCGTTCGCGTAGCTGTGCGTCTGGGTGCAGTGGTGTGTGCGTGCGGGCAAGGTTAGGATCGTGCCGCTGGGAGAGAAAGAGCGGCATTCTCCTCCCGTGAGTCCCGTCTGCGTTGCCACATCTACCTACTCGCGAACTATCAACTGCTGTTTCAGTCTAATTTCGATCGCTTTAACTCGTAATATATTTGTTATTAGGTGGTGAATACGTGTTGTTTTGCGTTCTAAATGTTCGCATTAATTTACTGTACGCGTAGGCACGTTTTTTGAGCGTTTATCTTTACCAGATATTAAAGAAAAGTGAGATCAATTATCACCGCCAACGCTTTCTCCATATAACCCCATGTAAAACGACGTATTTTTGGAAGCTAATATCTCAGCTCCTGGATGGTCAATAAATCTGAAATTTATTCCACACATGCGGTAGATCCTATACTATCATATATATTTTTTACAAACGAAAATCTTTGGTTGACCAAACTGCTGCAACCTCCTTAAATAGAAAAATTAAGGCGTCAGATCGATACGTCAAGTATGTGAATATTCGCGGTATCTTCGAGACGCCGAGAGAATATAATAACAAGTATCTCTTAATTATTCATTGATTCGATCTTTCCGTCTACCAAGCAATAATAATTTTAATAAGAAACTTTTCAAGGAAAATAACAGATTGATAAATCTCACAGATCTCTTTACGTCTTCGTCATACGGAGTGTATAAATGATTTATGTACTTTCGCAGGTCAGTAATGAATAATCGCGCGTTCCAAATGGACCCGATCTCCTGACGATATTTCAATAGTCAAAACAAATTTCGACACAGGATTAACCTCGACGAGCGACCGTTCTGCGTATTGACAAAATTTATCCTACGCATGAAGCGTTTAAATACCATGCACGTGCGGCGAAATGTGTTATTGGCCTCAAGCGCGCGTGTCGCGGACATCAGCATCATCATCGGCGACGTAACGTTGGATTATTACGGATCGATAACGGGTTACCGGTTTCGTCGTTTTGTTATTATACTTTCCCTGCGATACGGGTTTCCCGCGCAGAGTCGCGCGTCGGCTTAAGTATGTCACCGGGTCTACCGAGTGCAAATAAAACGCGATCACTTAAAGCACTATATTCTTGCGGAGTAGAGTAAACTGTCACATTGTATCGCGCTGTTATTTGCTAAGCATGAGTTATGCAATGTGTACAAATCCTTCCTACGATATGGTAGATGTCTGGCAAGACTTCCCGTACTTTGAGATACGCTTCAAAAAAAGCGATAAAATATAAGATTCATCCAAATAAGATTTCCATCATTTAATTTCCATCGTAATAGCTACTTATTTTATCGCAAATTATTTATTGGTGTTACAAGCGTATCATTTTTTATTTAATTATTTTAGCGCATTCAAAAGAAACTATAAATGCATATTGAAGAAAGCAATGGCTCTATTGAGTGTTAAAGATACCGATAAACGTCAAGGCTCGGTTAAAAAGCATTGCTTTCCATGTATCTTTGCATTTTATTGATTTTTGTTCGTAATCACTGAAAACGTGAAAAGTGAAAAATTGGAAAGTGTGTCGACCACACTCTCCCTTTCATAGCCACTCCACTCGCGCATCATCGAAGACGTCTTCGACGAAGTGGACGCTTTCGATGTCGCTTAGACGTTGCGTAACATCTACCTACGAACCCGGTTCTAGTTCTCTTTCTCTCTCTCTCTCTCTCTCTCTCTCTCTCTCTCTCTCTCTCTCTCTCTCTCTCTCTCTCTCTCTCTCTCTCTCTCTCTCTCCTTCTCTTAATAGAAGAAGCAGCCGCGGGGAATTTCGGGTAAATGGGTCGTCGGAGCAGCTCGCGTCCGTTTCGCGGAAACCGGATACACTTCGACAGGCGACCGTTTAGATGCGGCGGTTTGTAAGGAATGAAAAAATACGAGTCGATCGTTTGCGACGTTTGCGTGATCGCGGCAGGGAGAAGGAAATTGCCGAAAAAGGAAGCTTGTTCGCGACGTTCGTTGTTGTCAGGCGGTATTACGGGGATGATGAGATCGCATTACGAGTCGTAGTGCGACTTTAGTACTACATTTTGAGTTACATTTTAAAAAGAAGAATTTTTTATTCCAAGCGATCGCAAATTAGGTAACTCATGAATTAAATTTAAAAGAAGAAATAAACATATCATACATTTATTTTTTATTCAATTTTGAGCAAACTTTAATAAAACTCGAAAAGGTATTTATTGAAAAAAATTGTGGAAAAGAATATTTAATTTCAAATGTTTACTGATAGAAAATCAGTTCCAGATTGGTTCTAATTCCCTACGTAAAATATAGACTTGTATGTACGTGAGTGTTTAAGGATTCTTTTTTTCCTCCGCATTTTCAGCTTTTTTCCAAAATTTTCACGAACTTATTTTGAAATTGTTTTGCACATATAGGTGCAAGTACTTTCAATTCCATTCCGAGAAGTGTTAAAATAAAAATGTAAGGTTTCTTCGGGGATAGTAAGTCGACGATCCATTGAAGTGGAGAACTTTTAAGGGCCGGAAATGAGTACATCGCTGTCACTTTCCAAATACTTTTTACTGTCGACTTGTGCGACTTCGTCTCTCTGCCGTGGGATCGGCGACGTTTCTTTCCATGGACATGGAAGATGGAAATGAATGGGGATACAGTATTGTATAACTAGCTGTATGTGTGAGGATGCATGAATGTGTATGCGTATACATGTGGGTAGTCGCCGTGTGAAAGAGAGACTGTCGAATCGAGAACAGTTTTGTCGTTTGTAGTGAAGAAGTTGGAAGAATATGATGATGATTAAATAGAATAGTTACATTTATACGAGATACATATAATAATAATAAAAAGTAATTAATAGTTAAAATGAATAAAGAATGAAAAGCTGCTATGGTTTCAAGTATTTCAAGTTCTCCTAAAAAATATAATCTAGCTGCTCACATCTTTACTTATTTTTTTTTGTAATCATTTTGCAAGCGGTAAACATGACAAAGACACAGTAAAATCTTTTTACCTTTCATTCGGAGTAAAGCATAGGCATAAGTATAATTAAGTTAGACGTCAAAGGTCGCGAAGAAAAAAAATGACCATTCTAACGGCAGTTTTCAGGGAAATGAGCCTTTTTCCACGTAAAAAAAGTCGCCTGTGCACGTGTTAACTCGCAGATATACGCTGACGCGAGGGGATTAGATGGTGCGACGGGGGGAAAGGACGAAACGGGGTGTCTGTGCTCTCCGTGGTGAAGGCAATCGTCGCGACTGGCTTGGCAGCGTTCACGATCCGTGACGCTCCGTGACTCCGGGATCTAGGCCGATTGTATAATGCGAACGTTTCACTAAAATCGTTAAATAACAGCCTACTTCGACGATTTGCCTAAGCTCAGAGAGCAGGACTGGTCGACCATCGATCGCGACTGCGTTCCTCATGCTTAGTCATCGGGTCTCTGCTCTCTCCTCCTCTCCTCTCCCCGATCGTCAGATAATCGATTTTCGCTTTCGGTACGTCCGTTTACGATCCTCTGGGCCTCGACCTCCGGCGATTCCACGCGAGCGCAGCGCGAAAGGAGCGATCCGTGGCCTGCATTGCAGTCGATGTTTTTACAATAATCCTCATGGAATATCATACTCTGCAAGGATTCCATCGCAAAGTGAATTATTTAATTATTTTTTAGTAATATTTATTTATTAGGTTGAGGAAAATTTAAAAATAACATGTGAACTAGATTAAATTAATAAAGAATGTTATTATCGTCATATTATCATATAGTTCTGTATTCTATCAATTATCATGGTTTTTTATTAAAGTTATTTTAATTATATAGAATTTATTACTTCAGCGTTTACAGCCAAGAAGGGACTTGGTTTACATTTTTTTTCTTATCTTTACTCATCCATCTACACATTACATTTATTTATGACTGGATGCAACTCGCTATCCTTGTATTCCACTTTATTCGACTTATCTAAGCCCCAAAGTTATTTTAATTAGTTTTCTATGAACAAATCGCTATATCTTCGCATATTTCTTTCCGATATACTTTATGTTGAAGGACGACTTCCAGCGACTTTATTTTGACGTAAATGAGGTAAAAGTACGTCGTTACATTTCAGTATTATGACAGGGTGGTAAAGGGGTGACCTTTCAAGGCGATTGTTAATAAAAATCACGAATAATAATGAATTTTTTAAAAATTCAGAATGCATTATCCGATCGAGTACGGCTGACAATGAGTCACACATAGTTAACGCGATTTATGTCAGGATAACAGAAATGTAGAGTGCGATAAGATAATTAACATAGTGTGCCCTTCGACGTCGCCTGAGTAAAATAATCTTACATCATACCATAAAATTGAAACTCTATGTTAACGGTATTTGTGATTACCGACAATAAGTATCAACTAATAATTCTCAGACGTTAACTTAAATTATATTAATTTGTCAAAGATGGATATATCATGAATAAAACAAATTGGTGACAGTTGTCTCATTGAGATGCAACGTTCCATACATCTAACAGATTTATTATCTTCGTCATTTTTTCAACGATTACTGTCTCTTGACCGCAAAAAGTCAAGGCTGTTGAGGGAAATCATTAGGTACATTCATTGAAAGCTTGGAAAAAAAATCGGTTTACAGTTTTTAAACATATTTTATTTATCTCGATTCTCGAAAATCACGTCGTCTCTGAAATGACTGATTTGCCAAGCGATAGACGAAACGGTAAATCGAGCTCCACAGCGCGCAGCGGCGCGGCGCGCGGCGGCACGTCGGCACGTTGAGCAATTCCGCAATCACGTTTATTGCCGAGCGCTCAAACGCGAGAGCCCGTGCGATCCCGGTCAATATTCATGTTAATCACGGCGAAGTGCACTCAATTAAACATTATCCCTCTCCGCGAAAGGCGGTGATTGGCGAGTGGATACGCGCTCGCGATCGTAAACCTGCAGTGGCGGCTTGAAATACCAATGCGTACAAATTAAAACGCGTGTTGTTTGCGGCTAAGCCTAATTACCATCCTCATATACATAGCGCGCTTGTTTTAATTATATCGCGTTCAGACTGCAATAAGGAGTAGTTAAAAACTTGTGTCTTTCGAAGAAAACACTTTATCGCTTCGTAGCGATAAAGTGAATCAACCGAGACTAGTGAGCACTTCTTTAATTTTTGATAAAAGATATAAAATATATAACTTATTGATATATCTTCATAATAGAAACCAAAGATTATTAAATATAATGCAAAAAAATTGTAAACGTGAATTATAACCAAAGTTTGTTTTACATAAGTAACTGAACTAACATCACGTTAATCTCTTAAAGATTGCAATTATATTTAGCACTCTCTTGACATTCGATATCAATTATCTTTGTAATTTACTTCGGATTAAAATTATCTCCGTGAACGCGCGTCATATCCGTAAAGGTTTTGAACATCATTGACCTCTCGTACGATGCAGATCGAACAGGAAAGTGTTAGATCGAGCGGTTAAGCGATCGCTTCGTCGACGACATCGTTAATCATCTCGACGTCGTCCGATAATGACGCAGCGAGAGGAAACGACGGAGCAGAGAGATTGCGATTACGCAGACATTTACAACAGTAGGAACACAGTAGTAATACTCGGAAGTAAACCGCACCGCCTGGAAGTGAATCAGTATACCGTGATCGTCTTCCTTCCGCGCGCGGATACTCCGTTGATTCGTAAACCGCAGGATGAATCAACGATAATCACCCACGCCCGACTTTCCTGAGGACGAAACGTGCAGACAGATTCTCGCAGGATGTGACGGGTGTCTCTATTTATAATCGTCGACCGTCACAAATCCTGCCCGCGCGAAACCTTATAGAACTATTTCGTAGATCTCTCGAGTATCTTCTTGGAAATCTTTGTCATATCATTCAGCGACATTATAGCCATTTTATATATTCTTTTGTCGGTATTGACAACGCGGATAAACAAGTCATTAACTTTGCATGCGAGTCAATGACTTTTTAATTGACTTTATGAAATATTATCAGAGATGCGACTATAGATCGCAAATTAAAATCCGGAATAAGATGTAATATGTAGTTTATACGTTTCCAGTTTAATATTTTTCTGAAACTTAAGTTGCGCGTGGTTACGGGTTGAAATTTTACAACAAGCATAAGTGTCTCATATAAACTTTTAACATATCCAAATTTTTGATAATTTTTAATTTAGGAAGACATTTATATGTATATTTTTAAATTTGATTTTTATTACTCCATCTTTTATATTATCTACGTGCAAAATCAACAATTTATTGATGTAGGAAAGAGTTGCCAAAATCATATTAATTAATATATTTTATGTTATATTTCTCATTCGAGACTAATTTGTTAATTGATACTAATTATATTCGTTAATAAAAAAATTGATGAGATATAATTTAGGTAACTTTCTCCTAAAAAAGTCTTAGTTACCGGTAGATTTTCGAAAGCTTTTATAGAAGAAATTCACACCAATTGCAACCGGTCAGGAAATATGTCAGATTAATATTTCCGGATAAGATATTGACGCATCGGAACTATAACGACCGCACTTCCTCGGTGTTGCATGAATTCCGGCAGGAAGTAGTTCACGCGACATTTTGCAACAGGATAAGTAAACGGAGAAGGGGAGAGAGAGAGGAATAGGATCCCTGTATTTCCGATTACTTTGGCTAGCAGTCGCAAAAAAGGCAAGAAAAGAAAAACGAAATGCGCAAGTAGGGAATGTTATGCAATGTGGCCGTCGAGAGTGCGGTCGTGCGGCCGCAATCGCTCCTAAACTCCTAAGCGCTTCGCTTGACGGCGCGGCGCGAGGTTCGAAAGTAGGTGCCCCCATCGAGACAATGCTTCACAAAAATGGGGCAGAGTAATTAAGCCGTTATATAACTGGAGTTCGTGAGCCGGCGGTGTGTCGCGGCGTGGTGCAGCACGACGTCGGTAAATAGGGTGCATGATGACTCGCCGCATCATTACTCCCGGGAAAGATGGCGAACGATAGACGATGCGCGTGCTGTCGATCTTTCTCCTAAACGGATCGTCGCGTCGCGGATAAATGCGATCACAATCTTCAGCCGGAGAAAGACAGTTCTTCTATGAATTTTTGGCAGTTAAAAATCTTAACATATAGTCTACATAAACGTTTACTGTTTAATTAATCTGACACTCCGAAATTTTGTATTATTTAATGTCACAACTATACAATTAAAAGGCAAAGCTGTTCGAAAACGCGTTAACAAAAAGAAGAATACGAAACAGGAGCTGAAATTAATAAATTGGTATATCAATGATTTAATACTTACATAATTTTGCTAATGGGAAAATTTTTATTGTAATAGATATAATCATTATCAAAGTTATGTAAATATTTATTTATATATTGATTTATCTCTCAAGCAAAGTAGCTTCTCGTTCGTATTTTTCTTCTTGTTATAATTTTTATTTTAATGTATCTAAAAGTGATATAAAATAAAACGTATTAAAGAGATCTTAAAATAATGTTTTATAAATGTCACAAATTAGGACATAAAATATCTTAAAAATGTCTTTTTGACAACTTCACAAGACATTTTAAGACGTTTTTTTTATCTTTGATAAAAAATAACAGTTATTTTATTTACTCGAAAGCAAATGGTAGATGTGCTGACTGATTATTCAGATTTCAGTTCGTATTTGGATAAACCTTGTTGATTTCTAAACGTAAACTGCGCCTCGGTGACATCATTCTTATCGTTTGTATAATACAAACGACCTTTGCTGTGGTGTATGCGTACATTTTGCACATTATTATTACAGCACCGTTAACGTAACCGGTTCCACGGCACGATTATGTTCGATTTATCCGGCATATGGCTTCTGAAATATGTTCTCTCGTTTCTAGAGGAGATATCCGATCGATAGACAGTCGAGAGATCTGCACACACCGGATCTCGATATCTACAATCTCGCGAATCGCTCGATCGTGTTCTCCCTATCTACTTTTTTTCCTCATTCTCACCAATGTTCAATGTCACACAATCGAACGAACATCGATATCTAGAGCAATAATTTCATAGAGTTTCATTACTCGCTTTAGGACGAAATGTCTTTGCTGCAATATGACTTAATTAATTAGAATCTAACTCGCAGGGATGATTAATTTGCACAATTATTTGGGCTTACAGTTGTTAGCGAATACACGGGTGGTACAATAAACATTTGACAAAAGTTGAAGCAAGGTACAATCTAATTTAAAAATAGTAAGAAGAATAAGAATAAGAACTGGTATATATGAGTCATATACATGTGACGTATATATACTCATATACGTGTTCGATGTATGTAGATAGAATAGCAAAAATTTTTTATTTATATTCCCAAAGAAAAAATAAAACTTGCAACAGATATTAATTGTGTTAATATTAATAAAAATTAAATAAAATAATTTATAAAATTAATGAAACTGCTCGGTACATGTTATAGTTGCTTTATGAGCTCTTCTTCTCGCAAAATGATCAGTATGACATGTTATATATGAGTTTTGATTTCTTTAGATTTTTTATTTTATTTTTTATTTTTTTTGTATCAGTCATCAAGTTAATTTCTCAAAGATTTTTCAATCTCTGTTGTTTATGAAGCGCAGGAATGAGACATTTCGTACTTGGCGGTGAAAATACATAACTAATCGCACGATTACCCTTTCGTCTTTCCCTACATTCTCGCGACGAAACAACGAATTTCTTTTACTCTCGCGGGTCCGGCGCGGTAGCGCCCGACACATCCACCTCGATAGTCGCTCGAGCCAAACCAGCTGAGAAACCTATTACGCTACTGTCTGTTTACACTGGAAGTCGACTATACGCACGACCACGAAATGTTTTTCCACTTCGGCCGAGAATGCGAAAGAGAGACTCGTTTGTACCCGCGGCGCAGTGGTCGGTCGGCCTTTGGGGAGAAATTGCCGAAGAAACCGCGGGTTGCGGTCGATCCTCGATGGTCTACGGTGTAATTGTGCGATTGAAGTTTTTACAGACAATTCTTACATTTGCGTAACTTTGTTATTTTTACAAATTGTTTTCGACTTTTTCTAGTCTTATATTTAACGGTATGGATTTTATTTACTGAATGATGATTTAATAAATTAACGTTCCTTTGCCGATGCAACGATATTTTTGAATTGTTTTTGTAAAAATATTTCAAAATAATTTTTTTATCATTTCTTAATAATCATCTAGGATTATTAAAAATTAATGGTTTAATTTTTGGTCGGACAATGTCATACAGATTTATCGAACCTTGGGTCACACACACAGGAAAGATGAGGTATGTTGAATGAATATATTAAGTCTCAATCACATAATCTTTCTCGACTGAATGAAATGGAATGATATTGAAATGAAGAAATGTTATCAAAATAACGATTAAATAAGAGCGTGATTATGAGAAGCATTAGTAACGAAAGGTGTGTAGATGTTATAACATAGATTCGTAAATAAGAAAATAAGCAAAAAAATCGAGACATCATAAACATTAAATTGTGACACGAATATTAATGCCTCTAGTTTTCCATAATAGTTGCGTATTGCGTCATTTCCTGCTTGAGCATTCTGTCTACGAATATATTAATCTATCATATATAAATTTTTCTCTCTCCATTTTTTTATTTTCACACAACAAACACATAATTCATTAAAAAGAATTGCCACATTTAATCATAAGTTCGAGGATTATTTATAGTAATCTACGCAGCGGGACGAGGTATTGCGTTTAGTGTTAAATACAGCGATTTCAATTTTAATCGACATTGACACTAATCCATAACATATATTGCTGTATCTTTGATATGCATAGTTACATATTTTTAATTGAAATAAAACGTTGTACACAGCCGTAAAACGACGATTAGACGTGACATCTACATTAATCAAATAAAGTGCAGCGTCGGGCAATTGCATTTTGGGCCAAAGGCGATGGTAAACCGAGTCGCAAAATAAGAGTATCTTGACGTGGATATAGGCGGGGTAGAATTTTGAGATGCGACGCAATCTCTAGGATGATAGGATACGGTCGTGAAGCGGGATCGTATCTCTGGTCGGTCGGTCGGTCGGTCGGATGGGTGCCGGAGGTGGCATCGTAGTAGTAATAGTAGTAGTAGTAGTACCACGATGGATGGTGCGGCTGTTTGCGAGTCGCCGGTGCCTGCTCGACGGCGGTGCTTGTGCCACTTTCACCACAGATTAATCTGTGGTTGCGTGTTTAACTTCTTTCACTTCAAATCGTGTCGACAGCGTCTAAAAGTCACAAAATTACAATCACAGTTCTTATGAACAGCAATTGTCAATTTTTTCTATATAAATAATATCCAGTAAATTCAGAGAATCAAAGAAAATTCAATAAATAACCATCAAATTACAAAGAATAATTTTCAGATTTTTACTTTTCTTTTTTTTTCATCGGACTGCTGTAAAAAGCGAAGATAATTATTACCAAATTTACGAAGGTATCGCATGTAAATAAAGATAAGCAAATAAAAATTCCATAGGCTGTGGGATTTGAGTTTAATCCGCGCGTACTCGAGGGTTGCTTTCCTTCGGGTCACCATCTTTTCCGATGTGCGTAAAACACGCGCGGCGCGGAGCAACAGGTGGGAGCGTAGTCCGGGAAGGCGCGGGTCCACGCAGCGGAGGACGATTCGTCCTCCGCACATTGGAAGGAAGCGCCTTCCACGAACGCGGCGCGCGAACAGCTGCGGCGCGGCGCGGTGATCGCGCGGAGCGGATCCCTTCCAACAACCCCTCCAGAAGAGCGACAAGAGAGGCAGGCGAGGTGGATGCGATGACCCAAATACGGACCAGTGAAAGTGGCACACTGGTCAGGCATGGTCTGCGCCGCCACCGTCGTGTTCACCCACACACGCGTGTACACGCGTACGCGGGCGCCTTCCTCGCCACCGCCGTTGTCGCCGCCGCTGCCGCCGCCGCTGCCGCCGCGCCGATACGTGCCTACGTGCGCGTACACGCGCGCGTGTTACGTGTGTGCATATGTTTTCGTACCCGCGTACCTTAGGCGAGTTAGTTCTCTCCCCGACTGGCACCGCGCGGCGCGGCGCGGCGCGGCGCGGAGCGACGTTGATGAGGTGAAGGCAAAGTAGGCGCGCAGCTACCGACTGATTACTAATTAGAAATTATGGAAATGCATTGCACGCTCGCTCACGCGTGCTCTTCGATTGGCTCGCCCGCCTTTCTTTCGTTTCCCTGTCGAGCACGACTCTTTACTTCGTGTTCTCATATCTTCCTCTTTTTTTTTCTTCCGTCTTATCTTTTTCTTGTTCTTATCTTTTTCTCTTTGCCACTCTTCTTTTTCCTATATATTTTCTTTTCCTTCTCTTTTTCTGTAAAATAATTTTTTTGTTACTTGCTTTCTTCTTTCTTGTTCTTCTTTTTTTCAATCTCTTTTTTTAAATGTATGTATACTAAACTAACATACCATACCCACAATCCTTTGACTACGCCGACACTAATAGGCAATAAATGTTACAATGAACAATCTGTGAACTGTTCTGTCATATGTGTGCTAATGAAAAAAACATTCCTCCTTCTGCGTCACGTTTTTCCTCGTCACTCGGTCACCGTGCGTGCTAGGTTTCTTCTAATTTCCAACGTTCGCAGCATACGCAGCTTCACTTTCGTGCGTGTAGCTTCAAGCAGCTTCGGATATCGGTGGCGATTGACTTGTCGCAAGGGTTTCACTTGCTGAGGGTGACTTAATTGGAATACTTAAATGGTATCCCTTGATCGACCCTCGAAATGCCTAGGTAATCGCGAGTAAATTTAGCGCGCGAGCGACATTTTCAGCTCGTCCAGGGTTTGTTATCGCTCAGTTCTTTTCGAGCTTCTAGCTGTACACAGATTGTTTCCTCTATCCCAGATGCAAGTATAAAAATACTTTCCGCAAAAGATTCACTCTCAACTTTCTATGATGATTTATATGAAGTGTGTTTATATAAAATATTTATGTGATTAGCAATATTGCTCATAAATTCATTTTTAATTTTTAATATTTTTCTTATATAATATTGCTAATACTAAGTTATAAAATATCATACGTAACTCCAACTTCTGGAGATCGTTCGTTTTATGAAAGCAAAATTCGGAGAACAGTTTCAATTTCTTCCTCATATTCCGATTGTCAATTCCTATTTTTTTTTCTTTTTCGGTAACACATTTGGTATCACATTTATTCAAACCAAAATTTCCTTATTTGACGATCTCGATTAGTCTTGAAAAACTAATATAAATATTATTAAATACTCTTGAAAAATAATACTATTTCTTTTTACTTCTGTGTCCAAACTTTTTTCATAATTATTGACGATTTTTAGACACTTATTTTAAAATTACCAAAAGTTATTACGGAAGTACTATTCAACGACCTTGATCGCATAATTCGGCGATCAAACGTCTTTTGGTGAAAGGAAAATAATTAACAGCAACGGAAACATTATCTCGGTTTTTGTTCTGCATATTCTGTGAAAGTCCGCAAAATCTATGACTCACAATAGAGGAAGATCTAAAAGATCTCTAATAAGACTTGGCAAAACCACTTTGTAACAATGCCAATTATAAGAGCCGTAATACGGGTGGCCAAGTCAAAGCATAAGATTTCTCGATTAATCAAGCCTTAATTTTATAATTCAAAATTTCAACTCTCATATCTCAATATTTCAATTAAGACAAAAATCTTTTTGAATTAATCAAAGAATCAGTTATTTAAGTTATAATCGACGAGTTAATTAAAATGAAAAGTTAGTAAATATTACTTTATGTATGTATTGTATTTTAACTTTTGTAATTCTACCAACAATTGTCTTTTTTTACATCCGCGTTTCAACAAGTTGATCATCAATCAAAGGCGGTTCTGAAGCATTGTCATCGTATCGTATAATGATCTCAAAGGCACGACCCACTTTGGTCACGCTGGTCCGTCTGATCATCGTCGAACCATCCGATTCGTCCATGATCGTGGACTCATGATTCACGAAATCCGCGTTTGCCGGCAGCCGGAACTTGCGGGACGCTTTTGTGCCTCGCCGGGACGATCAAGGACGAGAAAGTGAATTATAGCTGGCTCATTTACTCTCTCGCGCACTCGCCGATCGGCTGATGAAAGGGCTAACGCGCGGCTCTCTCGTTGTGTGTTCGGCCTGTTTTAAAAACTAGTCATTCAGGCTCTGCACGACCGGCCATTGTCGTTTGGAGAGATCGTATCACGTCGTAATCGACGCTCACCACAAGAACGACGCAAAGATCGTTAGAAATTTTTTTATAAAGCCACCGACCTGTAAAATCTCATTCTATTCAGTTATTCACTTATACGTATCCAGGAGTCATGATGGGAAATAATATTTTCAGCAATAATGAACTAAATCTAAGGGAAGAGCAGGATAATAAAATTTGGAGAAATTTGTAAATTGAGACTGATTACTAATCAGTGATTAGCAAATGCTGGACGTTGTATAATTCTAGTATACGTATATTATATCTAATTTTTTTAATTTATAAAATTTAAAAATTTAATTTTGAAAATAAAAATTAAAACATTTTTTTAATTTAAAAATTTTTAAGTGCTAGGATTAAAAAATTTTAAATTTTAAAACTATAAGTTTAGAATTTAAATTTTAAATTTAGAAACTCTTAAATTATAGATTAAAAAATTTTGTATGTTAAAAACTAGTCATTTCTAAAAAAGTTGGAAGATAAATTAAAAAATTACAAAATTAAATTTCTTGTATTTTAAGTTTTTAAAAAATTTAAAACTAGATATAAAACATTTAAATTTTAAACATCTTTTAGAAACAAAATTTCCAAAACAAATTTTTATTATCTTTACGCTGTAACTTCTAATATATGCGTATAGCGCGCGTCTGTGGTGTTTTGATAATTCTTAAAATCTGCATGGTCTTTAATAAATTATAATAATGTATAGAATTATCTCTTCCTTATGTTAACATTATATCATGAGAAAATGTTATCTGAACTTAACAAATTTTGTTCGGCGAGTTTCTAATTGAAATCAGTTCTGAATCCTGGTTATCTACGAGCACACGCGTAAGAAATAATGTATGAGCATGAATGATCTATGGGCGTATAATTACTCGGTGGTTTGGCTTACAGGTCAGGCATGTCTTCGTTGACAGAGCCGTAACAAAAAGGAATGATAGCCGTGTACATACGAGCCGGAACGAGGCTTCGGATCAAAGTCAGCGGCACCCTCGAATCTAGTTCTAGTACGACTATGAATAGACGACGAGGTCTCTTGGCCCAAGCGCGCGTGGCTCGTATCCCAATTAAACGACCATGCGATCACCTTACAATTAGCGCTTAGCGCAAATTATATTTTCCCGTCGATTCGTCATTCCGTTCTGAGACGAAAAGTTTAAAAAGATTAATTCGAATTTATAGTAAATAATGGCAATGGAATTTACGGCAAACAAACATTTCAGAATTAAAATTTGGGATTAATAGTAAATTTTTATTACTAGTAAATCTACATTGTACTTTAACAATGTAGATACTAACTTTAACTTTTTACTCTTTTTAACTTGGGACCTTTTGCCCCCTTTTCTGGGCATGAATGTAGATTAAAGGTAGTGCTATTGCCACTCTTTGGCAGCAACAGTTAAGGAGAGGAAAACTCCTGTTGCCACACTGTTTGGCAGCGACAAGAGTCAGGAAATTTCTGTTGCCACGCTATTTGGCAGCGACAAGATTCAGGAAATTACTGTTGCCACGCTATTTGGCAGCGACAGTTAAGTATTGTGGGATCAAAGGATTTTATTTAAAATTGGTTTCAAGAATTTAAATTAAAATTACCTTTATTTAGAGAAGAATTTTCTACAGTTATTTAAGATCTGGTTTAAAATTTTGTTAAGATCTGTCTCAGAATTTAATTAAGTCAAGTAATGACAGTCGCAAGAAAATGATTAATTGACTGACAGTAAACTACTGACTCCCAACAATAACTCTGAATAAACTGAACTGTAAGACAATTTTTCGCGCTTATTTATACTCAAGTGGCAAGAACCCCCCGCGCGAGCTTCTCACCACTTCTTTGTCTTAAAGGAGGAGGAAGGTCTTATCACTAGGTGTAATTCTATGCCCTGCGAACCGCGGCCTGAGAATCGTCTCCCCATCAGAAATCGGATAATTAATCAATAATCAATACATTCCTAGCTATTTAAAGATTGAATTGAATTTTGCTCGCACGTAACAAGAGAATAAGTTCCTAAATGATAAATTAATAATGCTACTTTGTAAAAAATTGGAGATCGCATTTCTCGTTGAATGACATTGATTAATTGAAAGAATGGCGTCGTCAGCCCTATAACATCATCATTCAGTTATCTTATTTTCTTACTACTATCTTTATCTTATCGTTTTGTGTATTTCTCTGGAGCCAAAATAAACGATGCAGGTGAGAATTTGATATTTTTAATCGTGTAAATTATTGAAAAATTATCAAAGTGGAGGTCAATCGACTCAGTGAGTTTCGAGGAAATTTAATATCGATGTACGGGTCAATTTACACAACGCTATTTGATGTATGATTTCTCTGATCTCTGACAACTAATCTTCTAGCTATTAGTAGTAAAAGAAAATATTGAAAGAACTCCGTGTTACATAGTGTTCAATATCTATCTTTTTACGGTTTTTCGTGTTTTTATGCATTTTATAATTGGTTTGTAATATATTTGATATCTTTATGCTTCTGAGACATATATGTATCTATATATGAATATGTAATTATTATGCATTAACAATAAATTATAAACAAAACATCAGTCAAAATTAGCACTTTTTGAAAAAATATTTATGTTGAAAAAATAGGTAATAAACATGTCTTGAAAATTTTTATATTAATGTTTATATATATATATATATATATATATATATATATATAAACATTAATATAAAAATTGTATATGTATACATATATATATATATATATATATATATATATATATTCTTCTATATTAATATACATATTACGTTTGCTACAATAAAGTTATAATAGCCTTTTTATACGTTGCATTAACATTTCATAGTAGTTACGATACAGGATTTAAAATTTGCCGCTCTTTATACGCTGGGGAACGGAAAATGGCGACTTCCGCCACATTTGCCCAACTCCCTTAAGGTGCCATTTCACGTTGACGCTCGACGCTCATTTTCAGCGAGCAAAAATCTTCAAATATAATATATTTTATTTATATATATATATATATAAATTTATTTATATAATATAAATAATTAAAAAATATTATTTCTAGGGTCACGTGGTTTCATTTTGACGCTAGCGTCAAGAAATAAAGCTGAATTTATTCAACATCCAGCGTTGACGCTGAATCGTCGTTGATCGTCTCAGTACAATCAAAAATAGGCTTCAAAATACGTAAAATATTAATTATTTTCAAGTAATATCTTCAAGTAATAATATTTTACGAATATATATATAAATAAAAATATTATTTCTGAAGATTTTTGCTCACTGAAAATGAGCGTCGAGCCGATCGAGTGTCAACGTGAAAAGGCACCTTTATGCCCGTATCAGGGCCGATATCACAGTCTCCGATTAACGCGATTCTCCGATTAAACTCCCTCTTCGTCTCTTTCTAGAAGGAGTTAGAAGAAGCAGTTAGAAAGAGACGCAGAGTGAGTTTAATCGAAGGATCACGTTAATCGGAGACTGTGATATCGGCCCTCAGACTACGGATTGGGATTGAGATTGGATTGAAATTTGACCAATCAGAGCAAAGTTTACTAAACTTGAGATCAGCTTTCTCTATTCTGATTGATTAAATTTCAATCCAATCGCAATCCCAATCCGTAGTCTGATACGGGCTTTATAGGAACCCTATCTCTCTGCCGTTTGACTGGAATCATCGACAAAATGCTATTGAAAACCATCGAGCCTGAAGAAATTCTCGTGACTGTCAACAGGGCCCGCGGAGCCCGGGCCTCGGAAATAATCATTGGAATAAATTGAAGAGTATCGATATTACCGACTATCGATATAAATTTTTCGACCGCCAATTCACACCCAGGTTGAAGACCGTGCCAGGTTGTTTTTCACGTCCATGGCTGGCCGACTCTTGATGTCACACGTCACACCGTCACACCGTCACATGTTATCTGACGTGATCACATGATCGCGCCCGAAATTGATCGACGTCGAGGAAGTGTCTTTCGAATTTGATTGTTTTTCCGTGCAACGATGCTTCGACAATTATCGCTCCTCTTCGCCGTCCTCGCCGCAGGTAATTTGCCCGCTCATTCTTAAGAAATCCTTTTCGAGAACGGTCGAAAAGGCTCGAGTTTTTCGCGATCGAATTCCCGGCTGCGTAAACCAGTCTATCTTCCAAAACATTTTCCCGAAGAATCCGCGAGATACTCGAAATGTTTAAACTTAATTTCATTTTAGAACGAAGTAGATCTTTACCTGGACATTTCGAGTATGCTGTATTATTTCACCGAAGACGGGTCTTCGTTCAATGTACTTGTGACATTCTTAACACTTTGATTATCCTAGTGCTTGCCTTTCTTTTCCAGTTCACGCCAACGGTAACCTCGCCGTTCTTCACTCACCTGACAGCATAGAATTCACCGTGAATGGGAAGATCGAGCAAAGCAGCGTCAAGGAAATCTTGTCGGCAGCTCTTGGTTACACCGGAAAGCAGGTGCGTCGTCTGTAATCTCTCAACGGAACCGTCAAAAGTTCTTGGATGCCACGAAGCTTTGAATGCATTTGAAACATTTGAACGGCAAAGCTTTAAGATTTTATAACATCAAATAGATGAAAGAAGCTGAATCTTGAAGTTCAATCCCTCTGCAATCTCGAGTATCTTGTACTTGAAATAACATGTGCTTTATGTGAAGATATGTTCGCTGCGAGAGAAATATATTTGTGATCTTACAGAGGGAATCTTACACGGAGCAAAGTATTGCCATATGGGATCCATTTGCGTTGCCCAAGGCGTTGGTTGCCATACCGATTGACGGAGTAGAGGAACTACCCTTCCCAACTTACAAAGCCAAAGTCTGGTTTCCTATGATCGTTGACGAGGCGGAGGAGACCACTTGGCAAGCGATTAGAAGCAGAGTAGAGGAGCGAAGCAACGACAACACGTTGGTCAGGATTAACTTGGGTGATGGGGTCGACGCCGTGAGTATTAGACGACTGAATTGATAAATAACAAATAGCTTGATGTACAAACGAAACTTGTCTTAGTAGTTTTACACTCTGTTATTGTTATTGAAGATCCTAGATATTATAAACAAGACCTTTCTAATATAGCTCGGCCAGTCGGCTCTCGGCGAGCTGAAGCCTGCTAACATGGATAAACTGAAGTCTCTGAACTCCGAGGTCGAGGAGGATCGCAAGTTCGTCGAGGAGATACAGCTTCTCCATGCTGTCGCTGACAATGCCGCGAAGAAGCACGACTCTGGCACCGATGTTTACTGGTTGGTGGTGTCGGGGCTCAAACCAGTCCTGGATCTGCATGGGAACACTTCCGCGGCCGCTGAGGAGGCGTCTACATTGTTGAGTGACGCGATTGATCACGTTTCCAATGCCTTTGTGAATACTTACGATGGCAAGGTTCGAAGGCACTCGCTCTTGATTTTACCTGCACATGTAACTCGCATCGATGGATAGACCTTGGACTATTCTTTAGCCTATTTGCACGTTAATAATCGTACGAAGTTATACAATTACATATTCACACGTTCAGAATGCTTTCGCATATCTGTTCTAGATTGTCGTTGCGGCTTTTACGAATGACGCTTCGAAGGTGAGAAACGCCCGCTCCGTTCTCGAGAGACAGCGCAGAGAAGCCCCGGTGAGTTGGCCAATACTATCTTAAGCTTTATATGAGCATTTTGTAATCTATCATTTCGAGTGCAGGATAATTTGAAAATTTTTGAGAACATTGTGAGAGAAAAATATTTAAAAATAGAATTTATGAAAGAACTTATGATAATTATATAAATATACAGTAAAATATAATTAAATTAAACATCCCTATTTAAGTCAAACTCGATCATCTTAATGTTCATGAGTACAGCTTTCTTTGGAAACAAGTCTTTACTCTCATTTTATTATTGAAATGATAACAGGATATATTGTGCGAAACATGAAACTATGTGATTATTAAAATTCACCGTTTACTTATTTTTTTATCAAGTTATATACAAGAATAATTTTGTATTCTCATATTATTTATTGTCTTATTTTTATCATTTTGCGATTCCGACAATACATAATATATTTGAACGTATATGATATAGCTAATTTTGCAACCGATTTGTTAAGTAAGTATCATACTTTTTATCTTAATCAATTGAAATTCCTCTTCCATGCCGAAATATAATAGAAAAGACAAAAAAAAATCGCGTCAAATATGGATTTGAATATTCGTCGGTTTAGAGTCGCGCGTTATGTTAGTCCGCTTGAAATTATCTATCCTTGATCTGTACCATTTTTAATTGTTACGGGATATTTTGTAGGCTCATAAGACTAAAAATGTTAAAACCGCTGGTGGTGCCAAGGGAGCGCCAATTAATTCAGACATTAACGATAATTTTTTCGTCAAGGTACCGTGTCGAGTCGCATTGCATGGGCTATTACTTTGATTGAGAGTGTTTCTTTTTCGAATTAGAGGTAGCTTTTATGCATGGATATCGCGAACACGACGAATTACTCTTTAATTACTCTAATCAAACGAACTTACAAACTTCTTCGGCCACTATCCATCCGTTCGTCTTCTTTTCTTTCTCGAAATTTTCTTCAAACAATATTTAACGAATGGTCGAAGCTTGGTATCGACAAATCGAGAATCTACTCGCTGATTCTTTAACATTCTGATGTTCTTAATCGTACAAATTTGAAGCTCAGCATCGGTGAATTTAGATAGTCGCTAATGTGATCCTTGAAACTGTCAGTATCCTTGGGCTCAATGAAATTCCAAGTTTGGTAAATTTGAACATTTGCCAAATCCTTAAAATGGATTAAGAATCCCTACGAAACAATAGAATCTGAAATTCGGTGTCGATGTACTTAGAAAACTTAAGTCCTTCAAGTTCTAATATCTTTGGAGTCTTGAAGACTGGACTTGCTTTAATCACTTTACTTAGATACTGAACACTGATTTTGTAGCAAGACGACGAGCAAGACGAGCAAAAGAATAAAACGGATGAAGAGGACAAAAATAGATTATTAACTAGTACTGAGTCCAACACTGTCGTCCGTACTACTGACAGTACGGACGATAAAAACGAGATGCCGGAAAAGACCGGCGAAGTTGTTAAGGAGAATAAGATAAATAATACTGACATACAGACAATTATTGGACAGGTATCGCAAACATATTAACATGCATCACAATCGATGGGTCCAGGGGAGAAACGGATAAGTCCAGCTTCTTTTTCAATTTCTACATTCTGATGCTATTGTATGATCATATTATGTAACAAGTGAACAATTTTTTTCTACTAATTACTCGATATTGATAATATAATATTATCGAAAGAGGGAGTAAGTTTTATATTAAAAAACTTTATAAAAATTAGCATACAGAGAAAAAGCATAACAAAATACAGACGGGCGACTTTGTCGCGCGAAAAATTCGCTCGTCCGTTCGCTCCCTTAATGAATACAGTTTAAGACACAATCTTACAATCAGTTATGTTGACATGTTGGAATGAACATAGATCATTTTAAGACATTCGAATTAAATAGTGAAATTCCTAAATTTTGGCACATAGAGAAATTTACAAAATGTGACTTGTCAAGTTTTTTTCCTGGACCCTTCAGTGGTTTTCGTTTTGCCAGACCTTGCCAGAATATTAGAGCACCTGAGTTCTAGAGACTAATTAATTCAATGTTTGCCAAATACTCCAATAGAGCCAAACAATATTACAAGATTGTTCAACACTTATCTAATTCAGCTTCTATTTCTTGTGAGATTTCTTTTGCATTGAGATTATAATCTGCCATAGATGCCAATTAATGCTTATGTGAATGATGCTTAACAGACATTCTTAATTAAGCAGCAAATTTTAGATAGCTACTTTTGTACTCGAGAAGCGAAAGGATGTAAACCTAAGAAATTACTTCCAGAGATGTTTAATTACTATTTTACATAAATCTTATTGCATATAAATATGCCGACAGTCGGGCTTGTTGCTTTGTGCTTCCCAAGTGCGAAATTATAATCTTGCATGAAGGCTTGTCATGTCTGATTGCATGCATATGTTTTAATGATGATAAATCTATCAAATAATGGGACTTTCGATGGAAAGTTTTTATTAGAGAAGATTTAATCAGCCAATTAATTGTTTAGCAAGTATCGAAAACATATCTCATTTATGAATTGCGAACTCTCGAGTTTTATATGTTAATTGCGAAAGCCTTGGTACTTTTTGCGCATTTCTGAATACGCTGAATTTTTTCTTCTTACTCGTTCGCGAGATGTTAAGAAATGTAGAGTGTTACTAGTAAATTTAGCAAGTATCACAGAAAGAGACGTTTGCAGGATTGAGATTTTATTTCGAGAATTGCGTTTACCTTTATTACAACGACTATTCTGTTTCAGCCTGAATTTTCCGGCCGTGCGAAAACTTACACGGACGACTATCCAGTCATCTTCAACATAATGCTGTGGTTCGGCGTCGTTTTCGTCTTCTCGCTTTTAGCAATTTGTAGTACGTATTTTCGTAAATATAGAATTGTATTCAGCTTGGAATTATTTTGAACGAAATTTCTAAAAATACTCTGAGGGTTATTTAGAATCAGGAATCTTTGAAATTTCTTCGTATGGAATAGTCCCCGTTATTCTGATGGATCGCATTTAAAAGATATTAATTTATATAATTTACATTGTATATACATTTTATATATTTTTATATAATCTACATATATAATTTATTTTATATAATTTATATTTATTTGTACAATTGTGTATTATATATATAACTTTTATATAATACAAAAGCAAAGATTCAGAAGTTGCTGATCAGTTCTTTGGATAACTATATGTTTAATCATTCAACCAAAGATACTTGAACATAATGATAAGAGCTTGATATTTTCAGTCGCCATCGCCGATATGGATCCAGGACGAGACTCCATCATTTATAGGATGACATCGAATCGAATGAAGAAAGACAATTAAATGTAAATATTATTATATATATTATATATATTACATATAAGTAATATAATTTTGTAACATATGTTTCCGTGCAAAATGTAGCTCGTCGGAGTATCTGTATATGTAATTTATCAACTTTAATTCAAGTGTGTTCACGTAGGGAAGTAGGGCTCTATTGCATATTTCCATATCCTGAAAAATCTTTAAATTGAGTGATCCAAGCTCGTCAGAGCTACTAAATGACAAGGATACACATAATTATATCACTTTATCAAAGCTTAAAAAGTGATTGTTACATCGTTATAAAATTTCTGCAAGTTTGTATATTCCTCGAAAGCCAAAGGCTACCCTAAATATAACGTAATCATCCAAATTAAAACATCTGCGCATTTTTTTAGTCGGTAGAAGTATAATTTCAACAAGTTCAATTTTCAATGCCATAGATACCGGAAAAATTAATCGTATGCTCATTTTTTACGTTTCTATTATGTCACGAGAAAGAAACGTAAAACAAATTACATATTTTGTGCTTGCAGCATTGAAAATCTGATCTTTTTGAAATTATAATAATCCCCATTGTGCGCGCGCAATATTCGATGCTTTCGCGAACTCGAAGCAGACGACGTGCGATCACGTGCGGTCACGTGATTATTAGCGGCGCCAGCGGCCAATTTCGCGCCGTTCCGCGCAGCCGTGCGTTCGATGAGAAGTCGCTCCACGCTTTTTGCATTTTCAAAACAGTTTATGTACCGCAGATCAGCGCTAGAAATACTGACTCGAGCGTCGAATCGTAAAATCATAATCGAGGTACGCGTGCGAATCGATTATT
Organism: Temnothorax rugatulus; assembly: GCA_035220575.1. Taxonomy (NCBI): domain Eukaryota; kingdom Metazoa; phylum Arthropoda; class Insecta; order Hymenoptera; family Formicidae; genus Temnothorax; species Temnothorax rugatulus. Next base: position 26,647 of record JASTWL010000331.1, read on the forward strand.
TTTCTTACGCTACTCATTTTTGCGCGTCGCTTTGCGCGCGACGCACGACTCCGCGGAATGGACGCGAGGCAGGCGAGGTTGCGCGCGCATCATGTGACTTTTCGAACGCGAGCGAGGCTTGCTTTCGCGCCATATTGCACCGTTGAACGTGTCGCGGTGCAGGTGGCTCCGCATCTCTCAGGTATGTTTTGCGCATTGCAATAATGCAATGTCTTTGCGCGTAGTAAATATTCACAAAACGCTGAAAAGTTTGAACGAACATCTCGATTAAAGTATCATCATCATTTCCCATACAGATCCTTGGATCCCCGGCGTTCCTATTTCCTCGCATTACAACGAATTGATGACGTCAAGAGCGAGAAACGTTTTTGCTGGCGCTACGTAAGTATAAATTGATTTAACTGAATTTCCTTCGAAACCTCCTCAACTCCCGTACTTATTTTTTGAAATTATTCGTTTATTCATTTGTTCTACGATATTCAATTTGTTTGTGGTAAACGCGAAGCCGAACCTCCGCATGCGAGGTTGGGTGCTGAACTCGAACGCGCAATTTTCTTGACACTGCCAGAGAGAAACCTCTCTGACATACACTACAAATGAAGCGAGAGACGTTTGAATCTTGTATAATTCCACTTGGTGAAATTATATTTCGAAGCGGTATACGTGACGTCATTAACACAACATAAATTTTCGTTTGCATTCATTCAGAGATGTATAGTATAATTGAAGCGTTTACAATTTGAGTATATGAAAAACTGCGATATTTTGTTATGCATTATAAAGGGATAGGAAGATAAAAAAAAAGAAAAAGAGATTAAAAATGCAAACAATCATGTGATTTCGATCCATACATCGAAAATCCATATATTTTAAATATAGAATGTGCGAAATGTAGCATATTCTTGATGAAATAAACTTTAAATAAATTTCTTAATAACGTGATTACATGTGTGGACATTTTCATATACAATATATTATACATATTATACAATAATAAATCGTAAAAAATAATTTATACAATCTTAAATATCTTTCCATGTCGTTAAATTTCATTCACTTATTTATACAGAATACAAGTATTTGCAACATGATTAATAAAATAAAATTGTTTTGTTTTTTCTCAATGTATGGATTGTATAGTAATACATGTACGTGAACGCGCGCAACTATATACATCTTGTTAAAAATGTTAACTGTTTTACTAAAATAGAATCTTCGTGATGTATATATATATATATATATATATATATATATATATATATATATATATATATATATCATATCATCTACTCATCATCAATAAGAAAATTAGAATTAAACGTTTTAGACTGGTCCATTTATATAATATGAATAACGCTAATGAAACATTAGAGCATTAAAGCGAAAGCATTTGGGTACATCATGTGGATTGCATCCTGACTCGTTGAAAATAAAGGTTTTACGCGCGATGGATACTTCCAGATGTATATATACTTACTGGTATATGGACTAATGTGTGAAGTGTCGAATTGGACATAATCCATGTTAATTAATAACACGTCCAATCGTATATAATTGCTCGCATTCGTCCGAACAAACACATGCCCTCGATGAAGCTATAACATTCCTAGGTAAGAGAACTGAAGAGAACTACGTTGAAAGACGACATGGTATCTATTTTGGTCTGTTTTACATCTATTTTGATCCGTCAGCCGTCACCGGACGCCACTTTATTGTATTACTACTACATTGAGTCAGACTTGCTTTTTATAACTGAACTAGTATACACTTTTGTAAAGTGAAATAGGTATATGTTTGACATTTGGCAAAAGGAAGAAGTTCTAGTGCAGTCCAGTGCAATAAAAAACCTTTTGTAAGCTTATTGTAATCTGTGCAAAATACCCATAGATATAACTATATTTATGGAAGTACTTTTTCTTATTTCCGTCTTATATTAGTTTTCATTTTGCCATTTCGTCTCGCGGTCAACATTCATACTACGGTGCAGATGGTACTAGTTCTCGTCCGACCCTTCCCCTTAAATTAAACATCAAAATTGCTAGTTTTTCAGGCTGTGATCGGTCGGAATACTTTCTTAATGCGGTAGCTCGTGTCTATTACTTCCGCTATTACTTATTACTCGATTAACTGGCACAGTATGTACAAATTAAGCACTACGTTTCGGCTCTTGGTTCGAGCCCTTTTCAAGTGCGGTTTATGTCATCGAAATGACTCGTCATCACCAAATTAAAAAATTAAAACATTCCTGCGTTCACGAGCATGTTTTAATTTTTTAATTTGGTGATGACGAGTCATTTCGATGACATAAACCGCACTTGAAAAGGGCTCGAACCAAGAGCCGAAACGTAGTGCTTAATTTGTACATACTGTGCCAGTTAATCGAGTAATAAATAATATTTGCTGTTTAATCACTGGCGGACGAAGCTAATTTTCTATATTCCGCTATTACCTTACACGTGCGAATATTGATTAATATTTAAATACATTTTTTAAGCGTCACGATTATGTAACTTATTACAAATGTATCTCCGGTTTTTCATTTCCTAAGTATTTCACCTTGTAATACTTGCTTGTAATGCGTTTGTTATTATTAGCCATATCGCGATTATGCTTCCTGCATATGTGTGCACATGCGTGAATGCACACGCGTACATGCATGTGTGTACATGTGTATGAATGCGAATAACCGTTATATGTAATAAGTAATTTACGAATTATAAAAGGATAATGTGTATGTGTACTTCATTTTTTTGAGTGTATGTGTATGTGTACTTCATTAATAAACATTTGATTTAATACGATTATCCTTTTATAATTATTTCAATTTACTTTATGATCCGTGTGGGGGCACATTGATCCTTCTTATCCGGCTACGGCCTTTTACGAAAATAAGATGAATCATTCAGTTGCTTTACGAATATACTTAATTTTAAAAAATAGATTCTTTAACTATAATAATTTGAATCAATATAATCCTACTTTCGTCTTTTAATTAATTAATAAGTTTGTCATAATTTGACAGAGTTACTTCGATTAATCATAATTAATTTACTCGACTAATCTATTAATTTCTTCAATTATATTATATTTTGATTTAATAATTTCTGCTTGAATTTATTAAAGTTACAAATTGACAGGGATAAATTATTATGTAATATACAAATTTGTGAATTATTTTATTATATCTTTTACTTATTTTAATTAATTAATGATCTCGTTCTTTTCCTTAATGGAATCATAATTTTACCGCCGCTTTACTTTATTATCGCTGTTAATTTTATTCTTTTACGTAAGACATCGGTTATAACTTCATCATTTTGTCAAACATTTAAATTTCAAAGTGCGCAATAAAACCAGGCATAATTAGTGGCGTATCGCTTTATATATATAATAACGGTAACATTTATCAGCTCGTGATTAACGATCGCCGATCGTTTTCTCGTGTTATTGGTAATTCCCACCGATACGATCTCGAAGTTCTTCCGGTCAATTTCAATCGATATCAGACATTTCTTGTTTACGTATACGTGCATATATGTGTAATGCTGAAAAGCAACTTTCCTTAAGAAATAAGATAAGCATAATTTAAGAATTAAGGTGTATACGTCTCTCTGTACGGAATATCTCTACAGAGATCGAAGTTGTTTCAAGGATCTGTGATACGTAGATATATATCGAATCGAAGTATTATTGTTATTCCACGCGCGATGCTTTCTGACGAATAAGATCCAAAGATAAATATGTTTATTAGAATACATTCGTATAAAAATCGAAGTCGTATATCGGGAATTCATAATATGGTGATATTGCAACAACTACAGCTAATGTAAGATAGCGCGGATTTCAAATCCGGTGACAATTTTATTAACCATTAAATGTAAAGTATTTCTTTAATACAAGATAAAGTTAAATTCAAAAGGCATGAATAAAAGAATCGAAAATAGAAGTAGAAAGGCCGTGATAACGCGATCAAGTTAAATTCTTTTTAGACTATCTGTAATTCGTGACAGAATTTAATTATTTATAATCTCATGTGCACTGTCTGCAATACAAAAACATTTAAAGGGAATGTACACATATACATGGTGCCCCATTTTAATGAAAACAATTGTATATCTCCTAAACTTAATGCCGTACAAAAAAATTATATCAGAATATGCATATATTTACGCGCTCACGTTATATATGTGTATGTTCTGATATATATTTTACATATAATATATTCTGATTTGTGTATGTGTGTCTAAGCAAACAGCATATAAAATTATAAACAAAATTCCATTTTGAATTACAGATCGCATGAAGTGGGCTTAAAGCTAAAAGGAATGATGTATGCATATTGTGTATAAATGTGTCAACTTTTAAATTCGGATCCACCCGAATCTTTTTCCAATCTCATTTTCGCTTTCTACCAATCTTCCTCTTGACCTTTTTTTTCTTTCCTCCATCTCTAATACAGCAGAAGGAATATCTCTATCCGAGATCCGAGTCACATCAAGGATCCATGACATATAGATGCTGCGCGCAGCAGCAACAACTGAGGTCGACTCCTCTCGGCGAAGGTTTTCACCCCACTTACGGGCCAGATACAATCCCCACCTGGGCTCTCGTTGCGCACCCACCCCACCTCCGGGTTCTCCAACAACACCTGTCGTTACGACGGCGAACGACTGGCTTTCCGCCAGTCTGACGTATATACGGTTGTCGCAGGTTCTCCCGAGATTCTTGTCGCCCGTCGTTCTCTTTTCTCAGCGTGGCGATTTACTTGTCGCGCTACGCGCTGACCGCGCGCGCGACCGAGGTTGTCGCACTTGTCGCCCGAGCGCTCGTCTTGTTCCCGCGTTTAGTCGTCTCGTTTTCGTTTGTCGTCGCGTGTCGGAAAACTGTGCTCACGACCAGAAGTCAATTGCGTAATCGCACGGGATCTTCAACTCGGGGGATGCCCGGCAGTGATATCGAGGAGAGATAATGGTTCGTTGTGTGGAAGAATTCGGGGATAATTTAGAGACTCGCGATGTACGAAATTTCCCTCCCAAATCATTGCTGATTTCAACGTGGAACTTGAATTTCGAGGAGGATTTACGAGATTCGAGATCGATTGACTGGCGTGTTAATGTAGAAGTTCGATTGTCAGACGTGATAATTAAGTCGAAAGATTGTTGATGATCGTTGCGTGATCTTTCTTGACGGATTTCTTACTGCCAGTTGTTAACGATAAATCAAATTAATATCTGGGCAATTTTATTTACGTAGCATTCAATGAACTCGATAAATTTCCGTTAAAATGGTTTCATTACTTGCGCAACGTTTTGTGCACTGCGAAGGATCTAATTGTCCTCAAGAATTTTGATCCTTGCTTTTGAACATTTTGATAAGTTTAATTACTAATAATTATATATATATATATAAGAGCTATTTTAATTATTAATCATATTAAGAGCAATTCTGTTGCAAGTTATATTAATATGTATTATTAATAATTGTCGCGGAAGATTTAGAAAGCATTCGATTCTCGCAGATCGGAAATTAGCCGATTCACGTCGCATCGCGGGAAGATGCGCATTGTATTCTTCGCGGAATCACGTGGCGCATGCATTGCCGTGCCACTTCAGGACCAGTCATACCTGTAATTCCACACGTCCACCACGTGGTCGATCGCAATCTCGTAAACACACTTACCGCATCGGCGTTCTAGGAGGGTGTCATCTCTGAGCGATCGATCGGTTTCCGAATGTCGCGTTTAAAGGTCTCGTTCCGAGACCGAAACCAGTATATAGCCTCAGCGAATTTAATCCACGGCCATAAATATGCGCGAATACGGTCCTCGCGCCGATCGTCGGGATTTCGCGAATAAATCCAGAGATCGTTTCTCGCGCGGACCTACAGCGGCGAAATCTGAGTTCATTGAAATTACATGTCGCTCTTCTAATATCTGACTCGTCCTTTTATATACCTATTCTTCTATTTATAGAAGATAAATCGGTCTTTTATATACACGAAAAAAAGGAATTCCACATTTATCGAATATAATACACGATCGAAGGATAGGAGTAGAACATTTTTAAAAAAATTTTAGAGTGCGATAATAAATCATTGCAATTAGGATCAGTGATAAGTTAGATTTAAATGAAAAATTTGGCTCTCGATTATATATATATTCAAAATTGTGCACTAGCTATTGATTTATAATACTTTAATATCTTAAGAAAGATAAATCGCATCGATAAATTGTCGTAATAGCAAAATATCCGTTCGCGATGAATAGAACCAGGCTGTTTTCTTCCACACATCGTACAACAAAAGATAATAAGGAAACGATAATCTATTAGCGGAACGATTTGTCATATACGAGGATCGGTGTGTGAAGAATATTAATTGCATCGACGATTATTCGCCATTGATTCGACGCGAAGGAAGATGGCCGGCCTACTGCAACGTGGAAAAATTCTGAGAGACAAATATAGAAACATCAGATTAGAATATCAATGAGACACAATATTTTTCGACTCGCTTCTGAAACGGAAAAGCGATAATCGAGGAAACTTCGTAGATATTCCAACAAATAGCTAATTCGTGAACGGATCTTTTCAAAGAGGTATCTCTAAGAAGGCAGTTCCTAAAAAATATATCCCTGGAAAAAGGATTATCCGAAAGAGAAACATCTACCTGAAGCACATTCAAAGGGATATATTTTCAGCTGGATTATTCCGTAAAAGGAAACACATGTCGGAGAAAAATTCTTTCAAAGATTATACTCGTTGAAGAGAAATTTTCTGAGGAATGCGTATTCAGCCCTCAATGAAAAATATGCTTAGAAAGAAATGCTATTAATGAGAAATGCTATTAATGAGAGAGATGTTCGTTCGTGAGAAGATTCACGACGATTTCGAGGAATTTTTCCGGAGACATTCTAGGACTTCGAAGATACTATTAAGGAACTGTCGGTGACGCGTTTCACAAGAAAAAGACATACTTTCTCCCTCTTTCGTGGGCAACAATCGCTTGTCTTCCTTGATCCTTTTGAAGAGACGTTTCTGCAGAAAGAAGATCATAGAGCATTCAGCTTTCTTCTTCTTTCCTTCTCGAGTCTCGCGATTGATTGTTATTTTCAGAGCCGACCGTTTCCCACTTTTCGGGTTCGGTGAAGATCGATATCTCTTCGTCATAGCAGGTAGAGAAGAATGGCACTTGAGGTGGTGCGCGTGCAAGCGCCGCGGAGCGTCGCGACGCTGGGTCGGCGAATTAAGCTCCGCAACTTCGGCTTTACGTAATGTCAATCTGCCACTATTGCTGCTGCTGCTGCTGCTGCTGCTACCAACACCGTCGAGTGGGATTCGTCAAGGTTATGGGCCGCGGAAAACGCGCTGCAGACCTGTAACAAGACGCCGCCGCCGCTGCCGCCGCAGCCAAAGCCGCCCGTTGATTCTACTAATCTAGTGAGAAGCAAAGCGTTCCACCAGTCAAGCTGAACGAGCGGAAGCTTTTGAAGGGGACAAAGCAGGTGGAGAGACCGCGGTAATCCGGTAAATCGATTTAACGGGATTTCACGGATCGAGGAAAAGGTGTAGAAATAGGAGAAGAAAAAGGAAGAAAACTTGAAAGATCAAAGAAATTGTGGAAAATTTCGAAATGGACGAGAAACTTGAAAAGTTGAGCGAAAGATTAAACAATTTGAAGATTATAACGGAGACCTGCGTATTAAGAAAAAAATAAAAATTGTGTAATACTCGTTACACAAAGTGAAGTTAAAAAAGTTAAAGAAAGATTTCAAAACTAGCTAAAGTGAAAAAGTTAACGTTCGGTGAAAGAAAAGGTATGGTGGTCAGTTTAAGTGAATCGCATTGGTTAAACCTCTACAAAAGCGACACAGGTAGCTAGTTTTAGAAGAAGAGGCTACAAAGGAAAGTTCCAAGAGAAGCAGAACAAATATCAGACAGTTACCCTAGGAAGCTCTGAGAGGGAGGACGGAAACTTAAGGAAACGTCCGCGGAAGCCTGAGGAGGAAAGCCAAGAAAGATACCATCGGGCGTTCTCAAAGAAAACACCATCGGCCTCAAGGCGACACTCGAGCCTTACTCGTGAAGGACGTTGCAAGTGTCTTTTCCTGTCGAGATATCATCAGACACGTCTCACATCGTGTCTTCCTGGATCAGCGATCGCGTCTGAACGGCCTTCGCAGAAACGCTACGGGAATTCGCGAGAACGCGCGTTACTGAAGTTTCGGACGGCCGCGCGCGCGTGACGTACGTTCTCGCTCGCGTGTTGTTGGTGTTGTTGTTAATGAAAGTGTCCGGCCCGTTCGCGCAGACTCGCCGCGGCTCTCGGCCCGCGCGGACGCGCATTACCGATTCTCGCGCATCGAGTGTCCTCCCGAGCTCGAAGTAGGCACTTTCGGATTCTTAGATCGTCTCAGGTTGGTTATTGATCGTGCCGAACGACCCCGGACTTTTCGATCAGACGAGTTCCATTCCCGCGCCTTGGTCAATTTGGATTAATTTTCGATTCTGTTAAACAGAAATTAAATACTCTGAATACGACCTTTTAATTTGATTTAACGGGATAACTATGAAATGCTTCTGAATGAAAATATCAGAAAAAATCATCGTTTCTTACAAATTTTAACATTACAAAGAATTTCCTGTAAATTTGTGGTACATTCGATGATGAGTAGATCTAAATGAAACGAAAGTGCAGAATAAAATTTTCTCGTCTAAGGCTTTATTTTTGAAAGAAATATCGATTTTGTAAATTGAGAAGTTAAAAATATCTTTGTATCCTTTTAAATGCACATTTTAATATACTGCGAAATGTAAAAAGATGCAAAAAGTCATTTCTACTAACTTAATTTTCGAAATCTGAGATAAATTTCAGTATAAATACGATATATAAGATCATTAAAGAATATCTAAAAAATATTATGCAAATGTTAAACCTTGAAATTAAACCTTGAAATTTTTTAAGTTATCTTAAAAACAAAAGCGCGAGGAAAAATTTTATATTTTCGACTTATTTTTGCGTGCGATGTCCCAATCGCACCATCAATTACGTAACCCTGCATTATATAATTTATCCATACAGACGAACTTATTTACATTATACATTGCACATTATACAAGAGTTTATTATTGAGAGAAATTGAGATAATAGAATTAAATACAAAATAGGAAAAAGATTTTCCGCAATCATGTCTCTTTATATACGTCTCGAATGTGTTTCTATAATGTCCATTTCTGGTCAATGTAGATTAACTTTAATCTCGGGTTAACTTACTTTTTATCCTTTTCTAGTTTTAAGAATTAGAAGATGATAAAAAGTAAGTGAAACCGAGATTAAAGTTAAACCGCATTGGTAGAAATGGATAAAACTGAATTATATTAAAACGGGGAACCACCGGCGTTAATAATTCGAGAGATATCGAATATCGTTATTCGGAAAGTTACAATAACATTACTAATGCATTCTGAGGAAGATCGGTGATACTCAAGTCTCATGTGTTTTAATATATGACTTATTGTCTGCCAACAGATTGGAAGAAGACATCGAATGCCCGACCTTGTGACGCTCTGCAGGACTCGAGACTTTTGGACGCGGACAGGACAATGAGCGTCAGAATCGTTGTGAGCGTCACCGAGCTCACGAACATGGACGCCAAGGATCGTTACGTCGTCGAGGGCATCGGTGAGTCTCCTATTTCAATTTTCCATCGAACAATATCGTTTCGCATTAAAATTAAGGGAAAAAAATTAAGAGCAAGAAAAGAGAGAAAATTATAATAGAACAGTGTCGAGGACTGCGTTTTGATGAAACCACGTCGAACTCTGTTCATCGCAATGACTCCTACTTTCCTAACGTTTCCGAGTCTCGTTATGGTAGCCGTGTCATTTTTCTATTTTGATCTGCTGTCTAGACATTTTATCATGCAAGCAAGTTATTGTTTAATCAAACTGAATAACCGATATACTCATTCTATATTTTTGAGTGAGACACATCGTACGATGGTCTAAAATCTGAAAAAAAAAACTGGCTAAAAACTAAATATTTAATTTATATTATATTTTTTTATCTTAATTTTTGAACAGAATGTTCGCATTTTGAACAATAAAACAGTGTGCGACGGACGCGTCGCAAGTGTCTGCGACCTGTTTTTACTGAATGAATACACAATACTGAATGAATTCTATACACATTGAAAACTGGTGCTCTCCGCTGAGAGCCTCCTAATAGGAATATCTAATTTTCTTTTTATCATTCTTCACACATCGTAAATTATGATATAAAACAAGAAAGAATGCGTCACGTCGCGCGTCACGCATTTTATATCGACAATCTTATTTATGTAAAGTCACGAAACTTGTACTGCATAAAAAACATAATTATAAATTACAAGAAACAAACATTTGCATTTTTGTACGATGTTATATCTCGTAGATCAAAGTATCGTCATGCGAAAGAATTAAAAATCTGTATTATATTAATATAAAGTCAGCAAATGCGATATCACACTTATAAAACACGCGCGTTAAATTGTTCAACTTTAAGCAGATATTTGCTAAATTATCAATAAATATTAAAATAATGAAACAGTAACTGTTACATCTCGTAATGGATATTTGTATTTGCATATCTTATAACGTGAAAATAAAAATTTGAAAGCTTAGTGTCTGGCGAGCTTTTTCAGATCTTAGACCACTGTACGTCGATGATTCGTACGTTCGACCCCCCTACCCCTCCCTTGCTCATCGAGATTTGTTCGGATAAGAGGCGATTGTTACGTAAACAATGTTATGCGACGCAAAAAGCGACGCAGCACAAATAGTGAATAAGGATAAATCGGGTTTATAATATAACGACCGTTCTCATTCTAATGACGTTCAGGTAGAGAGTGTGACTCGCGCAATTTTCTTTTGCTCGCGATAGCAAAAATCAATATGTATTGAAAAAATATATATTATATATATTTATATATACTTGAATATATATATATATTTTTTTTTTTATATATATCTTACGTACACACATATATGTATAATATTTAAATATCAAATCTATTAATTCAAAATACTGGTCTGGTCGCAATCTCAAAATTGGCTGCCTCCGGAGGAAACAAAAAACTGCCAATTTTTTGGCTTTTGCGGACAACATCAAGCGCGAAATAGATAAGCGAAGTCACGAAACTCTTTGTGCAGGTTCCTGGAAAAACACGCATTGTTTTTCAAAGTCATACGAGAGACCGCACAAGAGAGTCTCGCCTGATGAATGCTCGATCGCGCTCGCCAAAAGCGACATATGTTCGCGTTACGCTAATAATACGCTCGCTAAGTATCATTGGTCGGCTCGCTCGCGCGTTTGCGCGCAATTACGCGAATTTGCGCGCGATTCACGACCGCTAACGTCGCCGTCAAATAAACATCCGCACGTCATTTACGGGACTCATTCGCGCGTTGCAGATGAGACCTGCAAATGGACCGCGCGCACGAGATCTGACTGCCGCCCGTCATATGACTCGCTTGAGATCTATTTTCGATACTCCGGACTTTTGTCCGAGGCTTCTGATTAGCAATCGAAAAGAACGGCGTCTCTGCTTGCTTTGCATATTTTTCAATCAATCGTTTCGGGAGCAACGTTCGCGGCGTTCCAAAAAGAAACTCTTAGTAATTTTCCAAAAATTCCTCCTACTTTTAAGAGCGGCGCCTGTTCTTCGGGACTATTTTATTCTGTTTTAAATTCCGTATTAAAACAGAAAGTACTATTTTCATCGGAAATATCAAGACCAATGAATAAGTAATACCTGATAAATTTTAATAAGCGTAACATTATCTTCTAAGTTATAAATAATTAATCATTTCTTTCAAGTTCTCTCTATATCCCGAGGCGCGTTTTGTCCGATCTAGATATCGGATATATTATTCGATCTGCTGAGTAGATAGTATTGCTCGGCGTGATTAATAGATCTTATCTGCGTAAAAAAACCGGTATAATTACGCCAACGTCACATTATATAATCTACTACCGACCATTTGCGACCGTCCGCGCATCGAGAATTTACAATAATTTCCGCGCGCGCAAATTTATTGCCCGTTACAATCTCACGTCATACGGTTCCGTACTTGGGAGCTATTAAAAGATCCGTGACTATTAAAATAGAAATTTAATTAAAATTTAAATTTTATGAAAAATTTCTGGAGGCGTGTGTCATCTTAGCGGGCTCGTGCGTTTCGAAAGAATTTTATTCGCGTTGAAATTTCATAAAAAATTTTTTTATTGCTTCTCATCTTCGGAAGTTTAGGATCGTACGTCTCGTAATTACGAGCTTGATATGCACGAGCATGATTTTTTTATTCTCCACGTGTCTCTGTTGTCGCAAACTGCCCGCAAGAATACTCGCACGTCGTTTTCTGACGGAAGTGTCGCTTACACACACACACACAACTTTGTTATGTGATTGATTCAATTAACATTCGAGCGTCACATCCACCGACGAAAGATGAAATCTCTACGGTGGATCGTGTTCACGTGACATGGCGTCTTCACGTGACACGGCAAAACATAAAATTTCGTAATCTAATCTAACGCGCGGTTGGACTGTAAGGAACAAAAGAGAAGACGTGAGGAAAAGGGGAGGTAGTGATAAGCGAACACAATTACATTATCGGTGCGTGATAATAGACAGGGGCCAATTAGCTTTATGACGTTCTTTATTCCAACTGCGCTTTCGCTGTCACGCATTCCTTATCGCGAATCTTCGCTAGGATGCAAAAATAACTCATCCTTGACATTGAAACACGTTAGGACATCCCGCAAATTTGTTCGTACAAGAAGCTATTTCGAAGTGTGACTTACGAAGGAACAAAGCATAGCAGAAGTTTCCAACGTGACAAATTCTCAAGATATATTTTCAATGTTCAAGACTCCAAAAATCACAAAGCTCAGAAATTTCAAGGATTTCTTTATTCAAACATCTATTTACAATTTCGAAGCTTGATATGTAAAAATCGACTCGAATCAACTTCGGAACGTTTCAATGGTAGATTGATAAAAAGAAATATTATGTTTTATAGACTTTTTGTACTTGTTGTACGAAGAAACTTTAATAATGATTAAATTATTATATTCGTAGGAAATTATTATTAAATTATCATATTGTTATGTTCGTAGAATCATAAGAAAAAATTATTCAAACGTAATTCTTAATTCCCAGTTTCATGACTTGACGTTTTTTGTGATTACGTCGAATCGATTCTGCCCCAAGGTGTAAGAACGGGCAAACTTTTTATGTCGCGGATTTAAAGACGCACGAGTTTCGGGTATAGTTATAGTTGAATCCGTCATTCGTGCCCGGAGAATTCGTTAATCGGAAGCGGAACGCCGTCATCGTCGCGGCCAATGAAACTCGCCGCGGTTCTTGGCGGCAACCGCGGCTCCAAGTTCAAGGTCGTTATGCTCCGCGGCACGTTCCGCGACTTCCAGCGGATGGTATCGGTGCCGTTTCCTACCTCGGGCCTCAGCCGTTACCTACCTGGCGGAGAGGAGGTAACAGCATCGCCACGTGCCGACGCGTCACGTGCGCGTCCTCGTGGCGCGGTAAATAAATCAAATCCCGTGCGTTTCTCATTCACTTTAGACGCGCAAACACGTCCCAGTCTCGTTAAGCATGCGAATTCCTAATGGAATCTGGAAACACATTGCTGAGATTTTCTCGCGATCTTCGCGGATAAAAAAAAATTATCGTCGCAGATTCTCATCTTTCGATGATGAGAAATTACGCGATATTACGAAGAAGCTGCGGAGAGGAATTGTCATTACATCACGATGCGGTGTTAAGAAATTAAATCCGCTTACTTTTTGCCGCAGCTCCTTCGTTATCTCCTCGCACATGAGAATATTTCTATTTCATTTCCGGTCGCAAATAGATTCTTGGTACGTTCGATATTTCTAAGCGCTATAAAAGTTGCTGTTTGGCGGACAAAAGGAAATAAGTAAACGCTACTTTATCTTATCACGAAATGTTAAAAAGACGCACGATACTTACGTAACGTGAACTTGTTTCTTTTTTTTTTTTTTGCAAAGTAAATTATCATACGATATGAATGCCGGCAGCTCTGCAGACGTTATAAAAATTGAAGTACTTATTGCTAATTCTTTTACCTAAACACACAAGAAGTACCAGTTATAGATTTTTCGAGGTTTTTTCGAAATATGCAAATTGAATTTCTTCATCCTGCCCACAATCAATAATGGTGTCCCACATTGAAAAATAATTCCCGGAGCATTTCGTATTCTCACAACTTGTTATCCTGAGAATTCATTTAAGTGGTAAATAGATAAAGAAAAGGTATGTTTATTCTCGATAAACGTATAAGCATTGATCATCCTGTTCTCCGAACTTTTTAACACAAAGAAATTACGATGCACATATCTCACAACAGATCTGCTCCGAAGCGCTGTCGGGAGATTAATTAATGGCCAGGTTGTCGGACACACACCGGTTAGTGGACAATGTTGTAGTGGACGATCTTCTTAAGATGCGGCAGCGGGAAGTCACTGGGAATGGTTATTATAATGGAAATGATAACAACTGACTCACTCGTTTATGCTTAACAATGCCCGTAGTCGGCGATTACGCAAGGCGGACCTTTAACATTTCGCTCATTAACGGAAATATGATTCGCCGAATAATTCGCCGTGACGTCATGCCGCGATCATGAGTCTCGAGAGCAACGAACCGCTCCATCTACGCGTCATCTCTTGTCTCAAAGTCCAGAGACCCGGTGATCCCGGAGATGTGACTTCGAGACTTATCCTTTGGAGTTTATTCAGGATGCTTTAAGGATGTGTTTTTTTTTTTTTGCCGCTCCTATCTGGACTTTGAACGTTGTAATCTGCGGAATTGTCCGAACAATGATTCTCGAAAATTACATGCGGCCTATTTGGCATTTAGACGTCAATGCTAAAAGTACCGATGTCCTGGTATTTATAAAATTAATCATGTGAAATAATGTAACAATGAATCATTATAATACAATGTGCTAAGTAGTACATCAATTAAAATGATAATTAGCAACTGACGTAATATTAAAGGAATAACTTGATATTGGAATTCTCTCACGAAGGTGGATTTGTACGTGCGCCGAACACAAAATAAGAAATTCTTTATCATCTATTAATTTAACTGTGCCTTTAATTTATACTTTTGTTACATTTACTATTTTGATAAGTTGAAGCAATATAATAATATTATAATGAAATTATAATTAAATATATCTATATAGGATGTTTTATAACCAACAATTCAATACCTTAAAATAATTAATAATTCTGGAGATTGATAGTTGTGATGACTTTATTGATAACTTTAATAAAAATGTGAATAATTGATTAGTTACTCTTCCCAAAAGAACACAACAAAAATATCTGACGTTAAATCTGAATTTTAAGACTAAATATATATTTTACTGTTAAAAGTTTAATTTATTATTATTATTTATATTCAACTTTTATGTTCCAAGAGGAATAAAATCACACGAATTTAATGAAACAAAACATTGTTGGCAAAAGATCCGACCCAATCGACTTGCAAAATAGCTCGTAATGGACCAAGAGACATTTCGAAATCATTTGAAAGCGCTTAGAAATTTAATACTCAGAAAGAAAAGAAGTACATGTAATATGTATTATTCCAACATACACTTTGGACCGATATAATACCTGTATCGCTATTATCCCAAGTAGAACATAAACCTCATATAGTGACATCATGTAATGACGTTATCGTGACTTTATTCATCACTTAAAAGCTACCTGTCCAGACATGAATAAAGTCATGATAACGTCATCACGATGTTATTATAATTTTATGTTCTACCTGGGTTCGCGCCACAAACGAAAAAGTTTTTTTTAGCCGTATTCTCTAATTTTTTTTAGTAAATTTAACAACAAACAAAATAATTTTATTATGTTTGTCCATAAATGTTCATTCATGTTTGCTATAGCTCTTAGTTTGGGTTTATCTGTAAATACATTTGCACACATCATTGCACACACTCGGCATTTGTTGCGGCGTACTGCTGGTGTCGTACACCACAGTCACCTTGCTGCCATTCATGTGGCGAAACTCGAGCCGGCACAGAGCGGCGTTCCATTTGTCATTATTTGTTATTAAGTTATTATCGAAACGCAATCGCGGTAAATATCGCGAAGGAAAACGTGATCATTTTCCAGGATTAACTATCAGCCCGCGTTTTTAATTAACTCTTATGATCAACGATTTGTATCGAGTCTACGGCTACGTATATCGAAGCAAATATTTCGCGATTTATTCATTTGTTTCACGGAATAAGCGAAGAGAAAAGTGGGAATTATAAATTATTCAATATTTCATTAGTATATACTTCAATTATTTTATTACAATATATTTAGAGCACTAATTGTTTCTTTAATGCTTAGATTGTAATTAATTCAGTTCACGTTTAAACTTTTAGCGACTTTGAAGTGCAATTCGCTCATTACTTTTTAACTTGAATAATTCAAATAATAGAAAGCCATGATATATCAATGTTTATTAATAAATGTGTAATTTATAGGATTGATATGTTCGAAATATACCGCGTATGCTAAATTTCAATTGTATATTTTTTAGTCTGTCGGGCGTCTCGATTAGCTGTTACTATAATTTTATTAATTAAATTTTATTGCACAAAATGTCAAAATAAATTCGATTTCTATTCCTGCATTTTTCGCGGATTATTAACGGATTGTCGTGGATCTAAAACGGACCGATTTCAAGTCGAGCGACATTGCGATGTTAATTAGTAAATACAATCGCAGGCATTCCCGTATGTTTTAATATATGGTAATCGCGTAATAGATACTTGAGAGCATTTTACATTAATTTACTGAAACTCGTGTATAAAATTGATCATATACAGGTGTTACATGCGTGCAGTATGATAAAATTGTTTTGACATCCTGCATCTATACATATATGCGGATTGCGGTCAGTTAATTACCCTCCCAACTCGGGCAGATTTTACGTCGTGCGTGCGCAGAAATTTCCATAAAAATCATCGTGTTCCGGTGCACGGGAGCGCGCCGTGATGCGATCCGAGGCCGATTACGTCTTCGTTGTATTACGTATCATCTCGGAGGAAAGCCGTCCTGTTACGTGTTAGGTAATCGATCGGCCGCCATCGCGAATCCTCCGCATCCATATTCATGGCCGCCGCGTCGCTTATCGCGGGCACGAGAAAACGACGACCTGCTCTGAGAAAAATTTGGGGTCCCACGATTATGGTAATCAAATTATTTGGATATCGTAACCCTAATTTTACGTATTTGGACTAGAAATAACACCGCGTAACTAAAAATCGTAATTAGCTATTCTATCTATTTCAAAGATTTTTAAGTTATGCTAGTCAATTCTCTCAATTAGTTCTGTCGATATTCAGTTACGCAAAGATAATTTTAACTCTGTGGGTCCAAATCGGTAAAAATTTTTCCCAGAGTGTAAAATAACAAAATTACACCAAGTGCCCCGAAAAATGTGCACGGTGCAGACTGATAAAAGTTGTTCCCTGATAAAGACCCCAGTCATAAGTACATTCGTCTGTTTGAGAATGTACATTGAATATTTAAGTCATGTTCGCAGAAACTTTTAAAATAAAAATTCCCAACAAATCTCTAAATAGAACCGATATAAAAAATAATTTTACTGAGATTTTCGTTTGTAAATCACGAATAACGCGAGTAATGGAGAAAAATGATAAAAAGAGCTTTTATATAAATCGCTTTAGTCCAGAGGAATCTTCTCAAAACAAAATTAACATTAAGTAAACGTTTAAGTTTAATCTCATTTGTATTGCTAATTCTGTCATTCGGATATCTCCGGCCAGGCAAACCCTTTCGCGGCGAACCCTTCCAGCGCGCTCTCGAGACGTCAAGCGTGCGCTCTCGAGACGTCAACGTCGGTCACGGGGTACGCTTTATGGGCGGATTAACGCGCCCACACAAGGATGCGAGTGCAATTATTGCGCGCAAGGTCGTCTGCAAAGTGTAGCCTGGTCGTCGGTTCAGGAAAACGTTGACGGCCATCCGCGCGTATGACGATAAATGCGAGTCACGTCATGTATCGAATACTCTATTCGGCATGCATCCGTATTCGAATGGAGTCATTAGTTGCCTCTCAAGGCGCCTATTAATTCGCGAATGTAGCCGTCTCGCGGTTTTTGATAGGGCTCCATTCGACAGTCCGATCACGAAGCCCGAACAAATCGAATGCAGGACATTATTTAATATCTTATTCTTATGCAAAATTTCACGTTAAGCGAAATAAACTCGTAGGTTCGCGGAAGTAATTTACGTAAAGAATATTTACGAGAATTAAGTATAATTGATTTCGTTTAATATCACAGATTTTTTTCATTAGATACTTTACATATATTATATATCATTAAATTTTATATATATATATATATAGAATAGATATATGCGTTGTCAGGGGGATGCATAAAAGTTTCCAAAGCCCAAGATTCTCGGAAACAGTCTCAAGGATTCGATAAGATAAAAATTTAATAATCCAAACGATTAGAGAGATTTACGATTCAGAGAGAATAGACGATTGTAAAACCCTAAGATCTCAGAATCAAGGATCTTGGAATCAAAGGCCTTAAAACGAGCAGACATTTTATTACTTTTCCTGAACCGAAGGACACGCTGGAATTCAAGGATCCGAGATAACAAACGTTTTAAAATCCAATAACAATATTTTTCTTCTCCCTAATGATCTGTGCAGACTTCTCCGGTGACTTTCTCTGGAGACTCTCTTCTTCTCTCTCTTCCTAGATTTAGTCCTCGCGATGCCTAACGAGGAAACCGGCTCTAATAATCGGAACAACCGTCACCCTGAATATGTAACGTCGTCGGATATTTTCCCGGTTACAAAACTAACCGGTTTATACAATTATGTGTTTTCTTTTTTATTTTTCCTTTTTGTCGATATATGCCCGAGTATACTGAGTCCGACGGGAAAATGCGATCTCGCGACGCGATTCGCGACGATTAGAGAGAGAAACGTAACGAGCTTCCGCTCGCGTTCTGGTTCTCGTTAATCCCCCAGCGCAAACGGAACTAGTCCAAGTGGCCGCGGTGTCGTCCGACACCGCGGGACTGGTTTATCGTGAATGGAAACTAAGTCTGGTTTGCGCGGTCCGTGCGGTGCGCGCGGCAAAAAAGAAAAGTGGGCCCGGAGGACCTTCGACCGGCCAAAAAGTCTTCCGCCTCGGTTCAGAACGGGTTTCTCATTGAGGATTAAGTGAAAAAGATCCTTGGACAATGGCGCGTATCGGCCACGCCGATCGGCTTCCTTCAGGGCTACCAATTGGAGCGTTGCGTTACTTCGACGACGATTCACAGCGATTCGGCTCGCGACTTAACTCTTTCACACGGAAAAGCGAAACCACCTCTTTAACTATTTAACGATTTAGATTTCTCGGCTACCTGATCACTTATAATTGAGTGACTCGTAACTGAGTGGCCACGCTCGACGCAGCACAGCGTCGGCCCAAATCGCGAGAAACATAAGAACAAACAGACTCTTCATAATAATCGAAAATGTATTTTATGTATATTAGATATTATAAAAATTAAATTAATAAACGATCAACAGGACCGAAATAAAAACATTCGGGAAACGAAGGATTGGAATATATGCTTCGAGGAATATTTTTAGTTCTCCGCGATTTGTTTATTTACGTATAATACGTTTGTTTGCATATTTACATATTTACATATTCGATATGAATCACGCGAAAGGAAAAACCGATTATCGAGTTAGATGCAAATCGGCACACGCAGGAACGCGTAATCACGGCACGCAATTAAGCGCGCGATGCCCGTATCCCTTTGTCGAGCGCGTTTCCAGACCACGGGACTTCGTAATCGCCGTTTTACCTTGACGCGGCTAAAAGCGAGACGGGACGACGACGGGACACGACGATGACGGTACATTGAATGCAAGCTGAGAACGATTATCCCCGTGGCATGTCTTAAGCGGATCGCCATCCCGATCCGATCGCTTATTATTGTTCTCACCCGCGCATTTTTTATTGTAAATTATGCGCGACGCGAAACACACAAAGGCCGAGTCCTCGCGCGGAAACAAAGCGATCCGCTGCCGCCGGTTAATATCGGGCTATTATCGGGCGAGGTATTAATCTCGCGACTCGTGCTTACGTGACGCGCCGAAACGCGACGGAAATAAATTAACGAGCGCGGAAGGATGTTGTGTTGTTGTCGCGTTTTTTCCACGGACCCACGAGTTGATCTAGAATTTAAATTTTAATGTAAGGTTTGATTCGATTAGATTAATTAAATAAAAGTGGATTCTTAACGACATCTGCATCGTAAAAATACAGCGCGCAGATACGTTTTTTTACACACCTGTGCTTCATGTATTTCAAGGAAGATAATTTATTTCGGCGCGAATATTTATTTTCAGAGTTTTGTGCGAAAGAAATATTGCGGTCGTTAAATGAGAAAGCCAGTTAGTCATTGTTTGCAAAAAGAAAAACATTTAGTTGATTTAGAGCCATCTAATTTAGATTGATTAATCCACAACGTATTAAAATATTGTCCACGCGTATTTTTGGAACAGAAAATAATTTAGGCATGAAACATCTTTTTTTTTTTCAGAGAAATATGTAAACTAAAACGTTGTATGAAAAATTGAGAGAAATTGGAATCACTTAACGTTTCCGAAAGCGTGTTCAATTAAGACCCAGAATCAATTAATATAATTCGATTAATTAAGTTGATTAAGATTATATTTTAATCCACAGTCTCGTGTTGTAAAAACGCAGTGAGATGTATGTTATAAACATTATATCTACCTTTCTGAAATACATACTTATTATTATTTACTATTATTTTTATTTTCTCGTACGCGCGTTTTTTTTTGTCATGAAATGATCTGTTTTAAAAGAACCATGTTAAAAGAACAGATAAATACATGTTCAAAACGAAATGAGATTGTTCGCAAAGTTGAATTTCCAAATGTAATTTCCTGTAATTTTTCTTATCGTTATTACTCGTCGTTGTCCTTGGGAGACATAATAAGACGTCTCATAACTATACGTTCATATTCGAATCACTCTTGAACTGCGCGTCTCCTCCGAAAATACCTCTTCGGCATCTGTTCAAACAAGATACTCATACATCAAAAGCGAAAGAATGTCATTCGGGATTTCTGATAACGCTGTTCGTCGTCATATCTTTCTAATGATATCTCATTGATCTCTGTCCACTGGCGCACCGGCAATGATATGTTTATTATTATTAAAGAAATTTTTAAATCTTTCGATATCTAAAGTTGTTAAGACTCGATAGAAATTACACGTACTATCAGACGAGAGGAAACAAAGCCGTCTTACGTTTTACTGTTAATTAAATTAAATTTATAAGGCAGAAGTCATAATAAACGCATAAATGCATAAATGTAATGCATAATGTATACAACGAAGCCAACATTACGTCCATAAAAAGTACGTAATTTTATTACGTACGATAATTAAATAAATATAATTGTAATAAAATTACGTACTTTATATATGTATACACAGTAAAAAATAAAACGTAATTTTAACATTTTTTACATGTCCCAGAAAGTCCACTCTAAATTTTAAGTTAAAATGACTCATTCATCATGTGCTACTTGTTGACAAATTAGAAATGTTAATTAGTTGGCACTATACTTTACATTTATTATTTGTTCTTTTGACTTTATTTTTTAAGTTATATTTTTTAAGTTATATTAACACATGATATTAATTATTTTACAGATTTTACTTAAATTGTGTGTAGATTTTACTTAAATTATGTGTAATAGAAATATTTAATTTTAGTAAATTTAATTATTTTGTATGTCAAAGTTTACGATTATTTGAAAATTTACGTTTAACTTTTGTGTATGTGTTAAAATAACTTTAAGACGGGTTGATTTTTTAAAGTAATTGTGTTAAAAGAACTCAAAATAATATTTAATTTCTAAATGATATATATAAAGTGTTAAGTTATCACGTTGACATAAATGTAACATGTGAAAATGTTAAGAAAAAAATAACATAGCTGTTGTATGTTAATTTTACATTGATATAATAATCAAATCTTGGTGACACAAGAAAATTTTAACATATGGACCGCTATGTACACACGATTTTTTACTGTGTACAAACGATGCATATGTATAAATCTAATTAAAATTAATAATTGCAATTCCTTACATATATATAAAATATAGCAATAAAATTTGAAAAATACGTATATCGAAACAAAAACTCCTAAAATGTAACATATTTATGAAACTTGACTGACTGAACATATGAAGAATATGCCAAATGGTCAGAATGTCGGAAAAATAATCCGGTGCTCCTGGGACACATTGTGTGCTCTCCAACGTGGATAGGAAAGAGAAATCAAAAGTGTAAGAGAGAGGTGGAGGATTGAGTAAATAAATGTCGATGGTTTCGTTCATTTCAAGATAGGGAGAGAAAGAGAAAAAGAGAGACGGAGTGAGAAAGAGAGAGGCATTCGTATTCATCAAGTGCACGCGTCAATCACGTGTCGAGTATCCCTAATACATGTTGCGATAGTGACGAAATCGTGGCTCGTTTAGCGACACGTTTCGCTTTTCTCGTTCCGCTTTTCTCGCGGTTGATTCCATCAAGAAAGCGGTGCAATTAATCGGGAATTTAATTAAACTCGTTCTGTGTGGGCTCCATCTTTTCTTCTCAACTTTATATCTATTCTGGGTATCTGGATTTTATCTCCGTTCTTATTTACGATCGAGGAACGAAAATGTTTAGAACCTGTAGGAATTACTGGAAATAGCCAGATTCGGCCCTGAGCAGATGAATAATAGTCTTAAAAAAAGAACTCGTATATCAAAGACACGCCGAATGCAAAAGAATCGACTCCCTCGCAGGCATCGGCAATTTTGACAATAAGATAGGTGTGATAGGTTTTAGTAAGGCATAAAAACCGGGTACCGTCGAAAAACCGGTTGATCGATGTTTTTGTCAAATTTCTCGCTCATTAAAAACCGGCTAATCATCCTTGGTGGACGCAGTGTCTACCACACTGGTCCCATTAAGTTTTCATCTCTTTCCAAGATTGATTTAATTAGATAAAATCTAGTAAAAGAAATAACTTTACGATATTTCACGCGGGTATTTTTTTTTTTTTTCGTCAAAAAGACCTGTGCAGTTTTAACGTCAAATTGCTCGACTAGATTATCTCCCGATTCGAGAGGGATAAATCGCACTTTTCCTCCCGTTCTCTCTCTTTCTCTCTCTTTTTTACGAGATAATTTACAGGATTATATTCGACGCTTCTCTCTCTTATCGGAATCTTGATCGTGATGAGCAATTATGGTTGAAACGCTCGCGTGTTAACGATATCATAACGGAGGTTTTTAATCTTTTATTTTATGAAGTAAAAGTTACGACTCAGTTGAACAATAGCATACCTTCTAGATGTTTTATCTACTGATAACAGTCCGATAAATGATATGTAATAGTTGCGGACAAGTACACAACAACGCCACTGCGCCTTTAGCGCGATAAGCTACTTCAAATTGTCTGCTTTTATTTGTTCGCCTTCGGAAACGGGGCTTTAAGATGCCATAATCGCACATCTCCTCACAAATTACACAGAGCGATATCGATTTAAAAATAGTGATGTGTATGTACGTGAGACAAATAAATCATTCGTGCACCATATTCTTGATGTCGTATCACCAAGATCTGTATGTCTACATGTTAACTCGATCGAATCTTCACGTCTTACGCTGAAAGTAAAAGTGAAGTTAAAAACTCGCGTCGAAGGAAATACTCGGAAGAAAAATTGCCGCGACTTAAAATTCATTGATGCTTCCAGGGAAAACTCAGTTTTGTAACAAACTTGAAAGGGTCCTCTATTAAACCAAAGGGTGTACTAAACGTCATTTTGAAATAAAATTATAACTGCTAAATTGAACGTCGACGCCCATGAGCCATCGGCATTTACAGTTTTTGATCCTTGATCGCATTTGCTTCGGCCTTGATTCTATGTAGAGTCTTTGGCTAATTATCGCGTGCTGTTAATGACCGATTAATCGATTGGAAAATATAATACTTCACTTAATAATACGATTTGAAAATAATATATATTTTCTTTAATAATTATTTTTTAACCCTTTGTAACTCCGTGTAACAATACTGTTACAAACCGGCAAAGTGTCCATCAAAATTCTAAATCATGAATTTAATGTTTAATGTTTAATGTTTTTTTATTTTTGATAACATGAGTTACAAAGGGTTAAGTATTTTTAATGACCCACCTTGTATAATAGATTTCATTACTTCATGCGAAATGTTCTTAAATACAAATTCTTTGTCTTTCTTTTGAACAATGAAAATCTATAATCTTGACTGTGTTACGGAAACAGTTGCACAATAAATCGATTTGAAGTGGAATTTTTCGATCAAGTGTCTTTTTCCGGCTGCCATTGGTAAAGTTGTTTGTTTGTTTTGTACTGTCTTGCCGTGTACCTCTGCATCGTTCGGTGTTTGTTCGATTTTTAGTCTAACTCGCACGATACCTTATCTCTCGTTAGCTTTGCCGGCGCGTTATCACTCGCTCATACTGATTGGCAGCGGTATACCTATGAATTATGTTTGACTTACGTCTTGTTTTATTGCCGCATCCTGCGGTTCCGAGAAATTGCGGAGGTAGCGACCAAATGAGCCGAGAGAAGTCACCGCAATTAATTCATTGTCAATTAAATGTGTCATCTCTGCGACAGACGCAGACGTCTTAATTAATGTCTTTCCTAATTAAGTCATTGTTCTCAATTAAATAAGTAAGAAGCTCCAATTGGCAAATGACTTTCTTGAACCTGTACCTCATTCTAATTTATTTCATTTCTGCGCGAGAGAAACCTATAATTTTAATTTTTCACGAAATTTTAACTACTTTATTCTATGAAATTTTTAATTTTTTCCTATAGCATTCTAAATCTCTATATTATCGAATACCAGGAACTATGTACAAGGCGAAGGGGGTCTAAAGGTCCAGATAAAAAATATCTCAAAGTATTTAAAATTCTACAGATCGACATATTGATAGCTTCTGAACGAAAAGTTATCAGTTCATTCGAACGAAAGAAAAAACTACAAAAATATAAGGGAAGATTAATCTCGTACTCCTGACGCGCACGCTGGGGTCAGCAGTGACCCGAATCACATGAATTAAAATCGCAGTGTCATTGATACCGGAAGCGAGCTATCAATGATATCACTCGAAAGCAGAAATCTCCTCGTTTGAAGAAATCAGATGGTCGAGAACGTTCTGTGTGAGAGTTCCGAGAAGACCGGGGAAGAGGTCGACGACGAGGCCTTCCCGAGGTCGCCATTATCGCGAGTACAAATATGGTTTACGTCGTCACCGAGGAGCGCCTCGGGATACATAATGCAGGAAACATGCGAATGTGGCATTCTACATTTGAACGGCTAGACAGTTACTTGCGCGCGCGCGCGCGCCCGCCCGCGTATCACGTCACGAGCACTGATAAGACTGCTTAATGACATCGGTCGAGCTTGTAAGATAGTACCCGAGACCTAGAAGTAGAATACGCTTGAAACCTTGAACGTTCGAGGATACTCGATAATATAGAAAATGAAAAATTTCCGGTTATTTTAAATTGGCGACAATGTAATTCGAGCCATGATGTAGGAATTCGGGGATCGCCGAAAACTATGATATTTTCGGACATTTGAAAATGACAATGCACTTCGAGCCATGATGTAAAAAAGCAGGGATTAATATTTTGTTAACGATGCTCTGCCAGTTAATATGATGTAAAGATATTTCGATTTTAATCCACACATCGCGAATTATAATTTATGATCAGCTTAGAAATCATGCGAAAAAAAAGATCCTTGATTATGACTTTGAAATAAATACTTCGAAATAAATCCTTTCACGGAATTATTACATAAAATGACGAACGTGTAAATAACACGATTTTTAAAACATTTTGCGTCGGATTTATTTGAAATGTTCGCTTCACAATCAAGTTGAAATCGTAGGAAAAACAGAGATATGATGTTTTGTTGATTTGCTTCTGTCGACAAAGAGACATCCACTTAAGGCGAACTGAAAAACAAAGTTGCGTTATCTATTTACTTATCAAGCTTTATTCGCATTAAAATTTTCTAATCTTTATCATCGATTATTTGTTTGAGTTAATAAAATAATACATTAAAAGGTGTCTGTTAAATTTTTAGTGTCAAATTATATTCAAGGCATTTTCAACCATTACTATAAGTCGCCACTGCTCCTACTCAATATATCGTCAAATTAACTAAACCAATAAAGTTAAAATAATATTTTTTTGTGTTAAAATAATAAGTTTCGACACACATGGTAGTTAGAAATAACAAAATGTTACCTAACTCAAGGGATTTGATTTAAAATTCATCTTTTAATATTTAATAATTTAATCAGACTGTTTCATCAGACTTTTTCATTGCCGCAGACATAATACATTCTGAATTAGTATAATGTGACAATTAATATACCGCATTCCTAAACGAAATGATTCTAAAATGATAAAAATTTTGTGTTGAACAAAGAAATCTTACTCGCTATTTAATTCTGATTAATTCTTAATGGACTTGCAACTTATCTTGATAAATTATCACGTTTAATGTTAACAACCGAGAAATAAAGAAGTTTTATCGAAGACAATCGATTAATCGACGAAAATAGTGAGAAACTAAATCAAAAAGTGCGTCTGCAGAATCTGACGACTTGTTTCGACATTGATTCATAATTATGTATAAGGAAAACGAATAAGAAAGGGAGTGGAACTTGCGCAAATCTCGTGACACACCGCGGTACACAAATGAGATTTTGATCGCGGCAAGGGCATGAATTTGAACAAAGCGGTGTCCTTCGCCGACGTCCTCATAGTCGAAATCGATTGACTCTCGCGATGGGAAACGAATCGCTTATTATTCCGATCGACCGTGATGACGAGCGTGTCGATTTTTCTTCCTGCTTCCGTTCATCACGCTTCGGTTACGAACGTTGCGTGCTCGCCGCTCAAACGGAACCGATATGTCACCGCGATGTGATATTAGCGTCCGGCCGAATAATTGATTGTCGATCGATGTATGGGCGGGATTTAACGATAACGCGAGGAATGTGGTCGATTGTTATCTCAAGCTATCGCGAAATTTCTAGACATCGTCCGATCTTTTCCAAGAATGAAAAGTTCTTAGTCACTCTAAGAAATACTTTTGGACGCCCACAGAAATGTCATCTTCTAAAGTCCACTTTAGAAGATTTACACGTCAGATTTTAAGATAGAAATCTGTTTTTAATTTGAGACGCCGTACATTTTGTGGATTATAGGATTTATGAAAATGAGCTTTAGATAATTATTGTTTTACAATTATTAGCTTTATTTCTTCCTTTTAATTTTTTATTAAACATTCTTATTGATAATTTTACATTCTTAAATTACTCATCTATTTCTTTTTTTTTTTAGTTCTAAAATAGAGATAAATTTTAATTTAAAAAGCCTCTATAGACATATAATACGAAATTGTCGGATTTTTTCTCGAAAATTTGTCCTGAATGTTTTGATATATCATAAAAGATATTTCAGGAGTTTTTTAAAATATCCAATTTATTTTTAACCATTTTAAAAATCTTTACTCTTGAAAAGTTTTGGAAAGCTTGCATAAAATTTCCAAACACTCAAGAAAAAGTTTTTTGCCCCAAGTATCTTCGAACATTTTTAACCGTCCTTAGTGTGTCAGTCAATTAATCGATAATTCAGAAATGCAGAGAATTAATTGAAATGACGCGTGCAAAAAATTATCATCGGAAGCAACGCAAATAACAATTATCTGAAGTCCTTCGCGGGTGGTAGAATGGTGGGTTGTTTTCAAGCCTTTTATCGCGGATTACATTAATCACGCTAAAGATAAAGTTTTGGTAAACAATCGCGTCTCTTTAGCGTATCCCGATCACATTCGAGATTTCCCGATATATATTTTCCTCTAAGGCCATCCAGAAATTTTCTACCCAATCCCGTCAATTTTTAACGGGAAGATGAGGGGGGCGCGATAAGGGGGACCCTCCCCCCAATGTATACGCAAATATATGATAATTTTGAGTAAATTAAAGTAATGTTTACATGTGTAACCTGAAAACCCTAACAAGTTAAATTTCAAACTGTACTCTTTTTAGTTTTTATTTATGTATTTATTTAATTAGGGTTTTTTCTAGTTTCCAAAGTCCCCCCAGAAGTTATAGCTAACGGCGCCAGTGCACAGTGGTTCGAAGTTGCGCTCTATTTTGCTGCCGCTATTTTCAGTGATCGTGATCATCATCGCATCCTCCGGTACGATGTTGAAACAGCTGACGTCTTTCTCCGCTTTGACCTTCAGCAATCCAAAAATTGGGCTGATAAGAGCTTGAGATATTTACCAGTCAACTCTGTTATTTTCCGCGTCTTGCCGTCTTGAATTATCGCCGTCGTTCAAGATATCCGAAATACCTACCGCAATTAGAACGGTAGAGCGTAAAATGTATGCGTACGCGAATTGGCTTTAGCTTTAATTCGATCAACCTTTCTCCCCGGGGTCCCACACCGATCAACGGAGCATCAATCCGCATATAACACGGTCATTAACTCCTCGTTAGATTTCCCATCGGCAGATCTTTTCTCACTTCGCTCCACTCGATCACTCGTGCTCGTCGAAGGTGAAAAGTCTATCTGTTCCCCTTCCCCTCCCCTCCTCCGGCCAACTTGGCCTTTCTCTTTCCTTCTTTCTCTCCTTCTCTCCGTTCTGCTTCTCTCTCTCGCTCTCTCTCTCTCTCTCTCCCCGTCGCTCTCTTTGGCAATCAGCTCGCTCCGTTACTTCGGGGCGCGTATCGCGCGAAGACGACTCGCTCGTGGGATCGGCTCGGCTTGGCACGGTCGCTTAGCCGGAACGCGTTAGTGCGCCTCGAACGGCTCGAACGCTTTCTACCGGAGCGTGTCCTCTCCGCCGCCGCGTGCGTTCGCCGTGCGTGAGAGCATCTGTCCCTTCTTCCGCGTGTCACGGAAGTTCGGTCGTCGCCATCTTGGTGCACCGGAACGTGCATGCGCGCCCGCGCGAGCGTACGAGCGAGCGAGCGGAATTGCACCGAGAGGAACGTAAACGTTCCGTCGATCTCCTGCAGATCTTACCGTTCCTGTGTGCCGCGACAATCCTCGATCGCCGACGGAATTGCCTTGGGAGACTCTCGTGTGTCTCACTCCCTCACGGCGCAGGGTCGCGTCTCGACGAAGGACGCGCTGGGGGCTGGGGGTGGTTCCTCCATCGTGAAAGACGTGCCGTCGACAGTTTAGCGAAATCTATTTGCGAGACTTTCTTCGAGTGTCAGTTCGAATTCTTTGACTCCAACCGCCACTCTCCGGATCATTCCTTTTCCGGATTATCCCTCACATCCTTATAGAGATCTTATATTTCTACTGTGAATTCCTTGAGTGCGCGCATCCTCATCTTACACCCTGTCCAATATTTAGGAATCCTGCGATTTCTATTGAAAAAAATCTCAAGGTTTTTCTAAAATTCTTACGAGTTTTTACAATCCTTCGACTTCAAGTTTCTTGCGCGATTGCCGAGTTGCCGAACCTTCTAAAAATGTTTTTCAATTGTACTTGAAATTTCTAATCCCTGAATTCTTGGGCTTCTGTTATGGTCACCCTTTTTTTCACTAAATTCTGAAAACCTGAAGATTCTTCCATCATCCCTTCCTCGTTCCCTCAAAATAAACTCTCAAATACTATAAATTGACACCGAGTATTACTGGAAACCTGCGTCAATAGTTTTGCTTCGTTCAATCGTACTCGTCGAGTGTCCGGGAACGCGGACGGTCGGAAGAATGATCGATTGACCGATCAATCCGGAGTTTCCGAGATCCTGACAGTATTCCAACATCTGTGAGGGATTGGAGGATTACCATCGGCATCGTTACCGGTCATATCTCGCAGTGGACCATGTTGGAATTCTCCGTGCACCATGCCGAAGTCGGTGCGTATAACACGCGGCGCGACACGACCCGCGACCCGCGACCCGCGACGCGTGCGCGGAATATAACGGCAGAAAAGCACTTTCTCGGACGCGCGCTTTTGCAATCGCTTGCATTTCTTTCGTACCTACGTTATTCCCCTTTGTCTTGCTACGTCATTATACAGGGTGCCCCGAGAGTCGCGCCGAATTCCTTAAATTGTCCCCTGCCTTTCTAATCCGCGTTAAGTTGAGACGAAAATCAGGCTTTAATCCAAAAACATGTAGGTAAACTAACAAAAGCATAAGATTACAAACGTATAAATATAAACGTTGAAAAACAAATTAATCAATATAACAGATACAACGTGCTTGTATGTACGTCCTTGTCCATTCGTCATTTTATTTTCAACGCGGAGCGGCGGTCGCTATTATAAACGACCGCGAATAAAAGAAAGATTGACTTGCGGAGAAAGCCCAACGGCGCAACGGGCAAATCGCTGTTCCGGCATTCGGCTGTTGGGTTTGAAAACGTCAGCTAATAATTAGGCTAATTACAGAGCGGGGAATTCTGCGAATGCAGCGATGCGTTGCGCGCCCTTTCGGATATGCCGTGCTTGCACAATACCGGCAATGAATGCACGTGCGTGCGTTGCCAATGGGGGGATACTCAATTGAATGATCGCGATGTTATCTCGTTAACTGTAATTGACTTCATTACTCGTCGCCTTCGATATAGTCTGCCTACGATTTTCTAGAATGTTCCTCCGCCGGCTTATAAAGCTGTTGTGTTACCCGGAGAGTCAATCCTTCAATCCTTGATTGAACTTTCTTGGAGATACTCTCCGAGATTAATATCTGCAAAAGAATCCTGAACAGACAGTTTCTTACATACATATGTATATTCAATGTGATTAATATTAGATGAGTTATATACAGTCATGAAATATTAATTGTATTATTTAAAATATATATGTACACTTTCATGAGGAAAGTTTTGAAACTAAGGCTTGAAGAAAACAAATTAAAAATATTATTTTAATTTTCAAAAAATATATATCGAAATAAACTCATTTCTTCTCCCGAGAGTTTCAAGTATTTGTTCTTTTCTTTATTTCTTTACTTACAAAACTTTTTGCATAAAAATTTGCATCTAGTTGAGGATCAAATTTATGTCTCGTTTTCTTCTTTTGATCTGATTGTGAAACAAAACGTTTTCTTGACAGATATTCTTTTTCCAAAAGGAGACAATCAGAGGTTGCGAAATCAACAAGGGAGTGCTTAGAATGTCCCAGCCTCGATTGTTTCGCAAGTTTTCTCAGCGGTGCATGCACGAAAAAAATGATATAAACAGCATTAGCTAAGCTAAAAACAGCAGTTTAATTGAAAATTGTCAGTAATTTAATAAACAAATAATGTTTTATTCGAATAAGAGCATGACGTTTTTGTTTCATTAATATTATTATTGAATTAACAAGATTATTTTTAATTTGATTGCTGTTAACTATGTTATTAATGCAATGTCATTTTTTCCGCGTAGTTGCGTGTCACATAAAAGTCTGATGCCTCGACTGAACATTCCAACACGTTTTAAACAACTTGTTGTTGCAAGATTTCAGTGGTCGAGCAGCATTGACCGTCTCGTTTCGTGAATAAATTCAACCAGCAGGAGCCCTTTCAAGCAGCAGCCCTAAATCACCAGTCGTCAATGTTTTTCTGATCTGGCAGCCTCCGATTTCCATCTTCTTAGAAAATCGAAACAGCATCTGTCAGAAAAATGTTTCGTTTCAAATAACAAAATAAAAAACGATCTGCGGCCACAAATTGGTTCGGCAACTTGAATACGAATTTTTGTGAAGAATGCATCTTTAAATTTTCGCTCGAATCTGTCGGAAAAAATTTGTAAAATGGGAAGAAATGAATTAATAAGCTTAATTTTGATACATTTTTAGGAAATGAAAATAATTTCTTTATTTATTTCAAGCGTATCTTATTTGCGGAACTTCCCTTATTGCAGTATCCTGAATACAAACAATGACACAATGCAATGCAACACCAAAATTAGATACCACTTGCATGTATGTAGGAGAGAAACGAAGTATGTCCGACGAATAGAAAGCTCTCGGATGCACGCAACTTACATGGAGTGAGCAATTAAATCCGTAAAAGACAAGATTACTTTTTTCCTTACAGATGGAACGTCAGATTCCAGATTCTAATCTTCTAGGCAGATGTGCTTCGAGATGACTGACGGTATTCCTCATTATAAAGATGCTCTTGCGATCCGTAATAATTATACGTCGCGCATAAGAAAGGATCTATGCAAAAAGAATTTTAAAACGCTTTACGCGTGACGCACATTTTAATATCGCCATTGTTGCCGTTCGTAAAACAATTAGTGACGAACATTTCGTGATCGTGGAGACACTTGGCATCTTTCAACTATCATTTTTTTTTTTTTTTTCACGAATATAAAATCTTCGTCGATTCTACGGAGGAAAGAATAAAGTGTCACCGAGCAGCGCTACCATTCGCCTCTGCGGAGATTACCGAGCGATCGAGTAATCGAATATCTCGCGCGAATCTCGCGGGTGCGGTCCAAGTCGGCCGGTGTTCTTGAATTGAAACGCGGCGGCCGGTTCAAGGATCGTCTCGATCGCGGCGATGAGATGTCCTCAATGAATCGAGGCGTGAGCCACGCGTTTCCTCAAGGCAAGCCTCTCTTTATTGCCTGCATCCGGACAATCCGTAATAATTCGCATCGTTCGAAATGAACCGAACGCGCGCTTTTTTTTTCTTCCCTCCCTCTGTTCGCAGCCCTTTCGAAGAGTCTCTTTTAGATTTTTATAATGCATTATTAATATACCATGAGAAATACACGTGAAGTATTTTATGTTTAACTTGTATGAAATTAATATGAATGCTGGACAGTTTTATGTAAATTTGTAATTAATTAATGCATGTGGTATGTACTATTATGCATATTAATCATATGATGTTATTATTTATATTAGACAGATTTATATTGGATAGTAATTATATTAGATAGATTTGGCCAGATTTTGCTTATATGACATATATTCATATAATTATGTCGATGTTATCGATTTTTCGGGTTTCTTCCTTCCTCTCGATTGAGCAAATTTCGCGTACAAACGAGACGCAACGTGAATAAAAGGCACGTTAAAACAGAATTTTACGCGCACGTGGCTCGCTTATTACCGTATACGCGACAAGGTTGAAGCTGAAAAACGCAGTCCCAGCCTTAACATGCGAATTACGTAATCGCGAGGCAAACAACGCGCTCGAAATTATTCGCAAAATTATAGAGGAAGGAAAGGTGACACGAGAGGAAGAGACGCGATGTCCCTCGACGTATGTCGCGCGTCGATCGTGGTATTTCGACACACATTGAGGATCGAATACCGTCGCGTAAAATACTCGACGAAAATGAACACACAAACGTTTGTTTGGAAATGCCTCGAAATGTCAGGCGCTCATCATTATCTCGAAGTACTATCGTTATATCCTTAGATTCCTCCCTTCCCCCGGAAGCCAAAATGATAGAAATGTGACTCAGGAATATTCGCTGATAGTGCACACGCAATTTTACGCTCTTATCTTCTCCAACAATTATAAAACTTACAATTAGTCTCTCTCTTTCTCCCCCCCCCCCCCTCGCCCTTCTTTCCTTTCCTTTCCGTTTCTTTTTTTTCTTTCTTATTCGAGAGTGCATTTTCTCTCCTATTACGAGCGGTCGTCTGGTCGATGCCCATAAGCGCCGATCGTCGATCACCTGGGCCGCCGATCGACATCCAGGAATCCCGCACGTGTGGATGTCATCGGATCGCGTGTGCTGGATTTCTATGGGAATCCAGAACAATGTGCCGATTACGTGACGGCGATGTGAAGCGTCTCCCCCCGCATTCCGATCGGAATGCACGGTCGGAAGTAGTGCGTCTTGAATCGTTCCGTTACTTAATATAAATAAATATGCAGGCACGCAGGATAGTTGCGCTTGTCGTAACAACATCCTAAGGATATCCCATTACGATGTTCTACAGATATCCTTGGAACGGTGATACGCTATGTGGGTTATTACTGAGGCGTAGGGAGGTGAGGGGGTCGGCTACAGGGGGCCAAGGATTGCCACAAGTGGTCACGCTAACAAATTTAATTACAGCGATCGAGGGTTAATTCGTCGGCGCACACGTACCCTTGAACTTTTTTTTCGGGCGTCCGACATTCATTTCAGAGCCATTGATGCCTCGATCGTGATTACCATTCTCGAAATCGGCACGAGCGACTCGCGATTTATTTAAACGAGTCTCGTGCGCTAGTAATTTCGAAAGGATGGTGCAAGACAGACGTGTTATTCGGCGGATCGATTGCATTTGGAAATACACGCAGGGACGCAAAAAGACGTGAGTCAGGACGTAAAAAAAGAAAGAAGACATAAAAAAAAAGAGCGATCGTATTTTTTTTTTGTTACTCGATCGTAGCGCTGTATCAGCGTCAACGAAAAATTGCTGACTTTACTACGACGAGAAAAGAAGAGTTTTTAATAACATTTTATGCATATCATTTGCGACATGAATTGCACAAAAAGTATCACCAGATATTTGGATAAATTAAACGCAGAACAGTT
Organism: Temnothorax rugatulus; assembly: GCA_035220575.1. Classification (NCBI taxonomy): domain Eukaryota; kingdom Metazoa; phylum Arthropoda; class Insecta; order Hymenoptera; family Formicidae; genus Temnothorax; species Temnothorax rugatulus. Next base: position 61,393 of record JASTWL010000331.1, read on the forward strand.
TTACACTTTTAAATCCAAATATCGATCCGGGGCTCAAATAATTTGCATGACTACTTTAATACGTGAAACAGACAATTTTTTGTTACATGTGCGTACGTGCTGAGCCACTTCCGTAGAAACGTTTTCACGTGCGCCCCTGGACGCCGAGGTTGTTTGCGTTTTTTGAATGGAGCTGTAAGCGACGCCGCGGGCGAGCGCGAGAGACGGTGAGAGGCGATCTCGGGATTATAGAAAGTCTTCAAAACGGCTTTTTTAACGTGCGCGCCACACACCGCGCCGTCACGATAAAGTGGAGCGAATTAATACTGCTTTAGCGAGCTAGAGATAACTGATTTCAGAGGTTTATTAGGCAATCCATTCCGATGCAGGGCGTTCGCCCGAGCGACGTCCAAGAGGATGGAAATATACTCGAATAGGTATTTCGTCCCCGGCCGTTCACCCAAACCTAATACCCTAATACCCTAAAATCAAATGTCGAATGTTTGAACGTTCAATGTATCTTGATATACATTTGGGGGGGGGGATTGTGCGTTTTTATATTTAAAGTATAACAAATATCCAAATGAATAAATATATAAACAAATATCCGCGCATTAAAGCATCTAAATGTTCAAATATCAAACGCGCGTCAAATGTGACAAATAAGTAAAGCTAGTATTACAGTACTAGCATTAATTATTGCATCACCCAATAATGTGTCACACACACATACAATTCTATATACTAATATATATAATTATCTCATATTTGGCTTGAAAATATCAAAGTTTCTTTCTGAAACGGATAGTTACAGACTATTTCTAAATAAAAAAATTTTATAAACAAGCGTTTCTAATCTAATCCACATTTGTAGATAACTTCAGAAAGTACATATTATTCATATTTAGTATTGCCGTCATGGGCTTTGATAACAGCCTGACACTTCCTTGGCATTGACAATTAAATTTTTTATTGTATCAACGCTGATTATACGGTACCAAACACACACACGGACTGCCACAACAATAAAAATATTTTACGTACATACATAAAGTATGTAAAGAGTATTTCCACTAAACTTCTGATAAATGAATAATTTTTAAGATGATGCAATAATTAATGTCAGTATTGTACTTAGGGACCTTGACTTTAATATGTAAATTTGCCTAGAAATTTCTTAATTCTACAAAATATATGGATATGATCCTGTGGAAAGATATTTTTTTCATCTTGCTTAAAAATGATCTATAAGGAAGAGAGAGGAGTTTGATCAAGATTTACACAAGGGAATGCTACAAAGAAAAGTAAATACCGCAAGGTTTCAAGGACCCGTTTTAGCGTGCGTTCACGGTTGATATCGGTAATACATGAAGTAATGCATGAATTTCCAAGTACAAAGATGTATGAGAAAATACTCGAGCGTTGAGAGTGTTCGTCGCGTGTATTTTCGCGAGTGATCGCGATTTTGATCACGTTCGCTCGCTGAACATCATCGCTCGTTCTGAGGGCATCGCACATGGTGAAGAGCAGAAAAAGAGCGAACAAGTAGGAGAGAGAGAGAAAGGGGGGAAGGGGAAGTACCAAGTGGACAACAGGAAGTAGACGGGGACACAGCCGTCGTTACAGCCGCCTTTCATTTGCATACGTCATAATGTAATTGGTCACTTGCAGCACGTTCGGCTCGCGCATCTATGGAGTACTGCAATTGATGGGAGCTCTGACCTTGTCATGGGACGAGGAGGGAAAAGATTTTCAACTCTTTCTCAGTAGTGAATATTAAGTATCTTTGGTTAAATATTAAATAGTAAAAACAGTTTTGTACTTGAATTTTAAATTAAAATTGCACGGAAGTTTCGAGCAATCTTTAACAATTTATATACAATGTTATATATATATCATACATATATACATATTAGGTATATATACTTACATATATTTTATTCCATATTATATATTACACGTTGCATATCGTGTTAGTCTTTATTAACAAAATGCATAAATAATGAGATTGTTAGTAGGCTATTGTTATTATTATTAAAATAAAATTTTACATTCCTGAAGTTGAACTTCTGACAAAAAACATGATGGATTTCCAATCGGTTGTAATAGAAGAGTCATAATAATACAAATAGATCGACTTTGCCAATATCGCTATACGTAATGACGTAATAATTCCGCTGTTTGGAACCGCCGTCACGCGCGCGGGCCATATCCGCACTTAAAGCCCGGATTCGTTAATTAACGCGATTAGCGTGCGATTCGCTGACGCATCTAGCCACGCTCGTGACGGTCACGTGCACGTGCGACGAAGTATAATGTGTCAGGTGCAATCCGTATGATATTCAGACGCTGCGTCGCGCGACGTTCCGGCAAATTATCGGGAAGCCGGTTCCGGCAATCGGGCGCGAGCCGCGATTTGAGCATCGAGCGCGTTTAGGGAACGCGCGGGTGTACCACTTAGCGCGGATGCACCGTATGTCCCGCTCTCGTTATATCACAGTGAGAGTCCGACGTTTAACACTGACTTTCTTCTGGGGCCGCCAATCGATTTTAACGCGCTTTCCACCCGGCGCTAGACGAGATAGAGCCGCATATAGGAAATGCTATACATTCTAGAGGAATTAACGCGTAAAATGGATCCTAATGGATCCTGCGTTATTTATTTCTCCTAATATTCCTTGTGTACTCTCGACGATGGAACTTCCCTCTTTGTTCAAATCATTTTTACACTATGTATAAATACACAGCCCTGCTTCTATAGTATCTTAACTTTTGATATTTTATATAGCATCTTATCTAAATATTTTTAAAGATAACAAATTAAAAGGCAATGAATAGATTCGTTTAAGGAAGTTCAAGAAACTTTACAATTACATGTCAATCACCAGTCTTTACAATATATTACAATACATAATATTATTCTTTCTGTTGATATAAGATTTCATTGATTTTTGTTCTATCTTTTTCTGAGAAGATATTGCGATACATCACGGCACTCGTAAAGCTGAGTTACTTAGAAAAGTCACGATTGTTTCTTCGATCGGTCTTTTCTGGGCGCAAATACTGGGGGAAACCTCCAGAGAGATATTGCTTACATCTACAACGTAGGTTGTCGTGGAACAGGTTGCGGGCTTAATGGGTCACCGAGCAAACGCTTGTTCTCCAATCACCGCGTGGGGATCGATCGTGCGAGTACGCGTGTTCGCGCCTATCGAGTAAATAACAATCAAGAATAAATGGCGAAAAATTGCGTTGCCTCGTAATTGAATAAATTAAATTGTTCTGCACCGAGGGACGCGATTGTGTCGTTCGCGCGACGACTATTGTTCCTACCTTCTTCGCGACATTTGGTTGCGCCCAGACAGAAAAGTAAATATCAGCAACAAGAAAATTGAAGATAAATAGTACCTTAATTATGTATTGTGAAGTTTCGGAAAGAAAAATGAACAAGTTGCATGAATCAAGGAAACATGTTAAAGGAAATAGTCATGTAAAATAGTTATATTATTATTCCCAAGTAGAAGAAAGGATGGTGTCAATGTGACGTTAGAATGGCTCCAAAATAATTATTAAAAGTCACTTTCGTCACTTTGACGTTATTATAACTTCGTGTTCCGCTTGAGATTGATACAAAAAATGTGTCATAATATGTCATAATGCTATAATGACTAATTTTAGAAAAAATTTTATTTATCTGAGATAAATAAAATAAAAAATATAATATTATTATAAGTTATTAAATTGAAGTTTATGACTGTCTATTATAGTTATTCCGTTATATCATTACAATTAAATCATTATATACAACTAATGAAACGACATCCAGCGTCACATTTGTTGCTGTAACTCTCTCCTGATCTTGATCATTCTCGTATTACCTTTCGTCTTCATAACTTTATAAAATGAGTTGCGGTATATACATAAACTTTAGTCGTGGCATTATAATTACCAGAACTTTTGTTATTTTGTCTTTCTCCGAATTGTCGCCCAGGTGGAAATGTGTTAGTATTGTCAGAGAAATGAAATTTTATTGTGTAATGATTTTTTTTCTTGATATGTGATAGATTTTAAACAAGACGTTCCGAAACCATTAAATATCCTTTAATAAATTAATAAATTTTTTATAGAAGTGATTTTTCTAAAGAAAAAATACCGATAAAGTCAAGTTTATCATATATCTGTACCTCTAATTAAAATTCAAGACAAACTTTATCTAAAATTGATTAAAGAAACTAATTTTATTTTCAATTCACTTTGTTAACTAAAAAAGTTAAGCCATTTAGCTTCCACACAGAAGGGGTTTAGCGAAAAGTCCGTTTCTTTTAACTGCTTATAACACGAAAATCGTTGACGTCTCGTTCGTTGAAGAAAAGCTTTAAATTGACCAGAAGATTTGTCGCTGACAGCATCCGGTGATTTTGAGGCGTGCTGTACATAATCTCGCAGCATTGAGACTGTCGTAAGAATCAAATACGCAAACAAGCCTAATTTCGCATTCATCTTTCTACCGGGGCCCGAGCCAGAGGTCACGTCGCATAAATTACTCCGGCAGTCAAAGGGTTAATTGTCGCGGGGCTGATGGCTACAGCTTAATGCTTATAGTTTAATGTCCGTCCGTCAACGTGGAAGGTCGCGATCGCCTCGAGGGCACGTAACTTTACGACGCGACCCGCATTAATAATCGCGTTTCCCCCTCGCTCTTCGCTGCCCTCCCCCCCCCGCCACCCCCCGTCCCTGCGTCCCTCTAAAACGGCCGTGCGCGTCCCGATCTCACTCTGCTCTTTCCTTATCTGTTCCAGCACTTTCCACAGCCACCGAGGATGTCGGGGATGGGCCCCAAGGGCACGACAACGACACCGGTGAGTGATTTACGAGTTCTTTGAGAAAAGGGATCCCGCGCTCTTTAATTTCTCTCTTCTCCTTCACGCGGATTTGGAGTTGATCCCTGAAACTCCCGCGTGTCTTTCAAAATCGACCCTCCCTGGTCGCATCGGCGTCGATCGGCGACCACAGCGCTGCATAATTTCTGATCATTATTCGCATCGTCCGATGACGAATTTACTCGGTATTCGCCATTTCACGTTTTTCTTTCCAATCGCGAAGACGCGGAAAAAAGAGGGAGAAGAAAGAACAGAGGGATCGTGAGGTCGCGCGCTAGAACTGGGAATTCGTGAGGAGACATTTCGTCATGCTCCTCGGGATTTGGTCCAGGGTCGACTGGTCCAGTTTCCGAGTGAGCGGCGGAGATTGATGCTAAAATATTAACACGCGCGTGACCCACCGATTGATGCACTCGCGGCCTGCCGAGCCCGCGACCGCCGTGTTCGCCGATTGAATTCGCGATTAGTTTTACCGCGCTGGCACGGCTCGGTATGCCCGATCAACCGATACCCAAATACCGGCACGACCACGGGAGACCCAGGTCCGATGAAACGTTATTTTTGCAGCGCGAACGTGTCGCGGGGAAAATTCTAAGTCATTACAATTCACGGTGATGAGTGATTTTAATTGGCGCCCGGGTCTCGGAAGGTAATTCGGTTTTCGAGAACGCGCGAACGCCTGTCTCCGATCTCGCGTGATAAAGATCGGATCCCAAGTACAGTTTTGTATTTTGCTTGCGACAGACCAGCTGTCATAGTAATGGCCGATGCATATGCGCGCATATATGCACATGCAGCTGATGCAGGTTTTTGCGTTGTCGCTCGACCGAGTGAGTCACGCCGAATCTACATAGGGAACTGATTTCTCGGATCATCAAATAAAGAAAAGTTTATATAAGCGTATGGACGAGATGTTGCGTAAAGATGACTTAATCTATCAAACGGAGCTTTTGGTACATCAAGCTCTTTAAAATCCCCCCTCGGGGAGGGGAATAAATTAAGAATAATTTAAACACGGATTCTAAATTGTTAATAAATTTTTTTAAATAAAATTTAACATAACGCGAAGGTTGCATATATAATTAACTTTTTTTGTGCTTTAATCTTCTATACTTATCTTCTGGATTGTCACCCACATTGGATTACGACGTCAGAAATGAATAAATAAGCGCGGCGAATCTCTCGTTTAACTTATCGTCCATACAGACGACTCTTAATGAAACCGCTTTATTGCGGATAAAACAAGAAATATGCCGTGGACTCTGTTATCAGATCCGACATATCTGTTGAAATAATCCTCAGAGTCACATCTAGGTTTACTAGACGAAAATTGCAATTACCGCAATTAGCAACGACTTGTATTTAATCATTTTACATATTGTTAAATTAATAGATACTCGAATTCAATGACACGTTTTATAAGCCAGTCAACTTGAAATGGTTTCGTGTATTAACGCAGATATAATTAATTTCCAAATTCTAAAATATAATATTAATGTTATGCAGCGCTTACTAGACGAAAATTGCAATTACCATTAATTTCACTGAAATTTTGTAATGGATATTATATATAAATCTAACTTGAATTTGTGACAGAATTATAGTGATAATTTTATGTAAGATTGTAATATGAAAAAAAATTTAGAGAATCAAAATGTATATCATCGAAATATACATATATCACATTGCATGGCATATAAAATCATAAATAAAGCTCCAGGTTTTAAAACGAATTTTAAGTAATATTAATAATTTTTATTCAAATTTTTCGAAATAATTTTTTCACTGTTTCTATAATGCGTCTAGAAATGAATCTTTATTTTTATTCAATTTGATAACGAAAAAACGCGCGTCATAAAATTACAATCTTGACGCCCTCTGGCAGAGTATTCAAATATCAACTCTGTAAATCTGACGAGTATACTGTAGGTAAAGTAGGGATTATTTTTTAGCCGGTAACACGTATCTTCCTAGTTACCGACTTACGTTATCTGCTGTTTAACAACCATTGATCACGTCGCATTCTATATTTGACTATAGTTATCAGACGTGATATTATTGATATTATTTTCTTAACCGATAATATCGATATCGATTTCAATTATCATTTGTAGCACATTAGTGATCCTGTCATGAAGCAATTTTTTTTAATTCTCATGTTCATTTCTACCAATGTAGATTAATCTTAATTTAACTTACTATTACTTTAACATATTATTTTTCCCTTCTTCTTACCTATATTACTTTACTAAATTAATAAAAACTGTGGTTATTTACGATATTAATTTTAACGATCTATTAAAACGTATTAAAGACCACCTATGTAAATTTTTCCAACTGTCAACAGAAATTTGACGATAGAAAATAATTAAAGAGCATATTCCGTTAAATTGCGATATAAATATTTGAACAGTGAGCCCATGCCAATTACAGTTAGGTATGTAGCACTATTAAATTCATAGTCCATCCAGATGTTTTATAGACAAACATACATATTTTTACGACGTAATAGCATCATATATTACTGCAAAATTACACTTTTTTTATAGTTTTATCACCTGTATGAATAATTAAACGCAAATAATAACTATGGAAATGCAGCTTTTAAATAAATATTGTTGCACTGTAAATGTTCATACATATCTAAAAAGCATCTGAACAATAATATATAATGAGATTAATGTATTATAGACTAACCATCCAACACTGACAGTCAGGCAAACTACTCGGTATTTAAATATATATACTCGATATTATACATATATAGTGATTACATTATTTTATAGTTATAAAATGACGTAGTGTAATATCACTATCGTGCAATAAAAAAGCAATTGCTGCGCAATTAAAAACTGTGCAAATCAGATATCAGATCTATCAAGCCGATACGTCAGACGTCTTAAGAGCAATACGCGTGTCGCAATATCATATAAGATTCTAATCTTACGAATTAGTCAAGCTTGAGAAGAATTAACTTCGTCAGATACTAAAGATATCCCGAAAAAATTTACAATTATCTTTGATAATTATTATCAGTAGCATTTGCACGACACATTGTATACAACATCTAACGCGTGCGTATAATACCCAGAACCCTCAAAATGGAACAAAGAGTGCCTGCTTTCTGTGTTTCTTGTGCAACGTTTCCGACTAATTTTTAAAATTGACTGATATAAATTGTCTTCAGAGTAACAGGCATTTTTATGAGAGATCAGAATTTGAAATACTTTAAGCTCACCAAGTACCTGATAGGTTCTCTAATACTGAAGTATCTATCTGTGGAAGGGTTGAATACATTGATCCAATTCAATTTCTCAAGTATTTGGAGGAACTGCGTCGTGCTTGATCTTCGACATGTCATGCTCTTTTCGAAAACGCCCATGAAAAATGTCGAAACACTTGGGATGTCTGGCGCGTCGTAATACCGTTATGCGTGAGACGCTACGTAATATTAAAAATGTAATATTGCCCTGTGTAGACTAAACTTTATTAACCGGGAATAGTTACCTAGTTTTTCTTTGCATAAACGATCATCTGGGATGTTTTTACGCTCCAATTAAAAGTCATTATTATTATTATTAACTACATATGGTAGTATATTATTGATTGTTCTACAATTTATTAGTGTTTGAGATCATTATACAGATTTATTCAGTATTTTCTAAAAAAGTAGGTCTATAATAGATTTTTAATGAATGAAGAAGACTGCTGTGACTGACCTTCATTTTTTCGTTGCCTGAGGTGTAAGAATCACCCTAGGTGACTACTTTCGACTAACAAGAAACTCGAGAGGGATCTTTGCTTTCAAGAAGAATGGAACGTTTCCGTTAAATGGTTATTACGGGCTGAGGGGTTTCGTACAATGCTATTTTCTACGTTTTACATAGCCGTAAGGACAATTGAACGGCAATCAGACAAGGCTGAACAGATATAAGATTAAGGATTCTGGCTTGGAATCCGGAATTTAATTCAGGAATTTTCCTAATGGCATTGTCGTTAGGAACTATTTTCTATCTATAGAAGGTCTCGGGGAACATGAAAGATTTTCAGTTTAAAATAAATTGAAGATAACTTACAATTAGTGAGATTAATTCAATTTTAGGTAATTTTGTGAGAGTACTTAAATTTTGTAATAAATAAACTGCTAACGGCGCGGCACAAATTTTGGGATAAAGTTTGGCAGTGTAAAGGTTGAAGCGAAGCATAAGATTCGAAGATGAAAAATTGCAGTAACGATACTCGCGCATCCTTAAAACCAGGACTACAGCATGATGCCGATTGTCCGTTCTATTAGCGTAGACCGCCTCCCACGGATCAATTGTCGCTTAACCTCCGCTCTCGTCGAGACGAGACATCATAGAGACGCGGACAATAAACGCCAGCTGCGCTTCCCGGGTGCCACGTGACGGTCACACTGATGTCTTTGGCATTTGAGAATGGCACACCACTTTTCGACGCCACTTTCGCGGATTCGCATTTGTTATTCGCACTCGTTTTGGCAACCGTCTCAGAATTACATGATATCAAATTCCACAATCCACAATCGCGTCTCTATATGATGTTTCTCAAACTCAGACGGACAGAACTAGAAGGAATGACTGATTTAGTTTTTCAGAACGCACGTTACATGAAAAAATATATATTACCTATACATAAAAATAATATATTATAAACCTGAAATATAAAAATATACTATTTATTGCTATAAAAATTAGTAATTAATTTTTTATATACGTTTTTAGCATTACATTAATAATTATTGTATTAATAAAGGTACATGACACATTGTGGAAGATACACATCGTAAAAATTATTACGTAGATATTTTAAGGAGTTACAGAAGCGTATAGTGAATCATTGACATCATTGTAGAAGATACACATCGTAAAAGATATTATGTAGGTATTTTAAGGGGTTACAGGAGCGTAGTGAATCACTGTAGAAGATACACATTGTAGAAGGTACACATCGTAAAAAATATTACGTAGGTATTTTAAGGAGTTACAGGAGCGTAGCAAATCTAAAAATACTTTTAATATTAAAGACACGATATAAATTTTTTATGTAAAGACATAGACAAATAGTGCTTTTTTAGAAAAATATACCTTTAATAAATAATAAAATAAAGATGCAAAATTGTAACAAAAAAAAAACTGAAATAATGAACAATAATTGCGTCCCGAATAATCATTGTACCGTGCGTGCCTGCACGATGGTTACGATTTTAGCTTCGGTAAATTATCTGAAATGGTCTTAATGGTCTCTGTTTATGTGGAAATGATTTCCTGTTGGAAACATTTATTGTTGCCCAATAATTTCGTAGTAATTATGTTGAAAACATCGCGTAAAACGGTGTTTCATTAAAGATCTATCGTGCAAATAATCATGATCTACCGTCAAGCTCGATCGCAGTTTGCATTGTCCTTTTCTCTTTGCCGCCGCGCGCGCGCGCGCGCGCGTTCCTTCAATATTTGCTCAAGTCACATGTAATTAACAATCCGACACGTCGGGAATCGCCGAAGAATTATTATACATAGGTATATCGACATTAGTCATTAACGTGCGTCGCACCGTATTCGACGGCATGGCATTTGCGTCATTTTGCCGAATCACGTGAAGGTTAATGCAAATTCGATCGCTCGTTAATTTAAAGAAAAGGAAAGCGAGTGTCAATTACACAATCGACGATTACGAACAATCGCTGCGTAAATATTTATGCTATGTCGCCAATTAATCACCGTTAATTACCACCGTGGCAAGTAAATGTGGATGTCTTTACATGCTATTAATTGTGCCGGAAAGTTCAGTCGTTTTTGAAAGCGAATAATTTATTCGTAACTATTATGCTCGGGCCGTGAGATTTATCTACTCACGCATCCCAATTTATCAAAAAGGACACACACAATTAATAAAAAAATTATTAATATTTTATTTTTATCGATAAGATATTTACATATAAAAGAAAACGAGGAACGAATTTCTTGACCAGTCTAGTATTATTACCAAAACTAGCTAGTTATATCAAAATATATTTTAGATTCATGTTATTTTTTTGTTTTTTAGTTACGTGCAGAAATATCCGTCATTTTCGTAAAGAAATGTCACTTAGAGATACGAGAAGCTTATCGTAATTTAATTCATCTAACGGGATTTGCTTGTTTATTCTTTTGACAACTCGAACGAAATATAACTCTACTATTGTAATACAAAGTGTTCCCGAAAAGTTCCCGCATGCTTTGGTGAATATTAGGACGAATTTCAAACTGAAGGCTTAATATTTTAAATTATATATTCATTAAATTATAAATTCATTATTCTGTAGAATACGCAGAACTTTTGAGATATCTTTAAAATGTATTTTTATATTTTTATATTCTTGTAACAACACGTTGCGTCAATGAGATTAAATATGATGAGATTTCCAGGAAAAATTTTCAAAAAAATATCATAAAACCTTCCGATTTAATATACTGCATTTCATATAAATAACATATGTACATACATATATAAAATAAAAAATTGGTTTAAAATTCAATATTTTGCAGAATACGCAGGACTTTCGAGATAGGTACTGTACATGTTAAAATGTATTCTTAGATCCGTCATATACAAACATTTGGCATTTGAAAGTCATAGGCAGGTGAAACATTTGCCGAGGAGTTAATCGTGCATTGTATTCTTAGCGGCACCGGGTGATCGTAAAGTGATCGCCATCTAATCCGCGTCTGCTCGCGAATTCGATGATTAAGCGCTACAACGAGATGATAGGGCCCGATATAACGGACTTGAGAGGGAAGGGAGGGAAGAGGGAACAGAGGGGGTGTGCACGTGGTGCACGCGCGCGCCACGTGCGCTCCCGGCGCTCCCGCGCGCCGCGGGGAGTTCAGGTTCAGGTTTCACGTTCGATAGTCGTGGCTCTTTTTTGCGCGCCTCTCGAAAGGATGTGACGCGTGTAATTGGCTCTAATTGGTTTACCAATTGCCGCGGGGCCAATTGGCCGATGGAAAGCCGGTCTATTAGATCCGAGAGCGTCGCAACTGTTTGCGCAAACAATGGATCGCGCGAATGAAAGTGAGGCAAAGTGCCTGTCGCAAAAGTTAAGACCTTTGTTCTACGCCTACAGGGTGACTCTGAACTACAGCGGTCGAGCAAGTCTAAAATGAGCGAATACGCGCTTTGCGAACATATTCTTCAACTAACTTGTAGTCGATCATGATGTAACACATGTAACGATTAATATATATTCATTTTCTAGATATAACATTACTTCGGGGAATTATTTTTGTTCTTTTTTTTTCGTAAAAACCATTTATCGAGAAACACATATTTCTGATTTTCTAATTAAATCGATCATTTCAAATAATAATTCTGTTAAATAACGCAAAACTGAGAAATAAGATTTTTAATAAGAATTTAATCTTATTACGATATAATCGAAGAATGAGGTTCTATATTGCTATCTATACTATTTACACAATTCCGTGAAATCTCGTCAAGACATACGATTCACTCAACCTCGTGTGAACTCGTGAACGGTGGCATAAGGTAGTATATGTATACGGATATTTAGATTGGGATATCTAATCTTCGAAGCGACTCGGTGGAAACTATAACGGTTGACCTCGGAGCGCCTAGCAACCAGTCGCGCGTATATGGCCAATGTCCTCTCGAGAGATGTGATCCTTATACATCCACGGGACGTCGAGGTGCACCACCTCGCGTGAAGTATATTGTCTGAAGCGAGTAGATGACCGCTAAAAGAGAAGAACGTTAACAGCTTATAGAGAGGCGACTAATGAGCCGAAGAAGAATTCCTGAGACGGAATCCCAAGTATATATATATATATATATATATATATATATATATATAGAGAGAGAGAGAGAGAGAGAGAGGAAAGTCCCCTATTATGAGATAGGCTCCTAATATGCGACAGCGAGGTTTCTGCTAAACTAATAGGCCCTATCTGTTGGTTCCACCATGAACTTATTGCCCTTGGAGTAAAACCTATTTAGTGGAAAATTCATTGTTTGATCGTGCGTGTAGTCGTTGCAGAGAAAGAAATTGTGAAATTGGATGTTGTCAAGTGTCATGAATATGAGTCTTTAAACGTTTAAACCTTGTTTATTAATAAATATTTGGCAATAAGTTCTGCATGCAGCGATAGAGTAAGGTCGTATTAATGAGAAAATACGGGATATGTTGAGTTGCTCAATTGTAGAGATTAGATTTGGTGATCGCGAAACCGCAAGGCGTGGTGCTCGTAACATGAGATACTCAGGGTACTCCTGGGTTGCTGGAGTATGAAAGTTATTGTATAGTAATAAAAGAAGAGAAAATACTATATTAACGTTAAGGAAAGGTTTATACGAATTTATAAGACTGTGCTGACCTTGATTTAAGGGGGAAGGGTGGAGGGGGAAGATTAGGTACAATATTGAGTATAAGTGGGTTTACGATTGTTGCAAATATGCTTCTCCATTACATTTGTCTTTTAAAAACTTTAAATAAAGTTTTGTAATTGCAATATGATGTATTTTGCACTTTATTAGCGATTTCCCGGGGTCTCTCATATTAGGAGCACACTTTTTCGATTTTTTTGAAAGCTCATTTTTTACATTTTTCTAATTTTCAGAAAAATCAATATTTAAATTAAATTTTACATTTCGGCATCTTAAAGCTTATTAAATTCCCTTCAAAATGACCTACTATATTTTTCAATTCTGCCCATAGACTTCCGGCAATCACACAAAATAGATATGGTATCTCATAATCGGGTACTTTCCTCTATATATATATATATATATATATATATTCAAGACGTTAACTCATATCTCGTTCATTTGCATAACATAACTACATTAACATAACTTAAAAAAGTTTTCCTGAAAATGACTTTGAATATTTCGAATCATTAAAGTTTTGTAATATTATTTTTAAATACGATTTTAGTGTAATAACTGATAGAGGAATAAAAGTATCTAACTATATATTTATAGCTCTCTAAAATTACGCATAAAATTAAGCTATTAAGTTTAATTGTAATTTAATTTGAATTAATTAATATATCCAATATGTATATGTATATATTATATGTACAAATATGTATATACAAAGATAAATGGTAGATTGCGTTCACTGTTTTTTTTTTTATTTCTTTATTTCTGAAATTAATTAATACGTAGGTATATATCTGCGGAGTCGTCCACGCGAAGCGAGTATTTTCCAATTGCTTCGGGACGGTGTAATATTTCGAACCCGTATACGTGCCTGGAGGTAATGAAACTTCGAATTTAAACGTGCATGCTGTAACGCGAGACGCGTGCAACCGCCGCGCGTGCAGCGTCGATGCACTGTCTACCGGGCTGCTGTTTTTTTTTCTTTTTTACGTAGAACTACGTCTTTGTCGACAGTAAGTAGGAGGTAACATTGGGAGCATAGTTGCAACGAAAGCATGTCACACTTTGAACGTCTATATCTTCGAAACTATTAATCGTAGAGTAATGATTAATATACGTCATTAGATAGCTTATGTAGACCCATTTCCTCTCAAAAGTTTCAAAAGCCTCAAAAAGCTTCCTAAAGGAGGAAGCCAAACAATTATAAGCAAATAATTATGCTCAAGTCTCAACCACTTTCAATAATTCTTCTTTTTTGGCAATTTATTATTAATTATTGGCAACTTTTCTAATTCTATTATATTCTTCAGTCTTTTCTACCCCTATTTCATATATAATACTTTAAGATTTGGTTGATTAGACCCAGCTTTATTAGGCTTCTATGTATGTACATATTCCTAGCAAATTCTAACGTATGTAACTCAAGAACTAATCGACCAAATTTTAAAGAATTATATATGAAATAGGTAGAAAAGACTGAAGAATATAATAGAATTAGAAAAAATTGCCAATATAATAAAAAAAAAGTGTGCAAATTAGAAATTTGTACATTTTTTTCACTTATATATAACTCAAAAACTAATCAACCAAATTTTAAAGAATTATTCCAAAATTAGATATGAAATAGGGGTAGAAAAGATTGAAGAACATATAACAGCATTAGAAAAAAATTGCTAATATAATAAAAATCAAACGAGCACAGTAACAACTGTGCCGCAATCAACAACGTAGAACTACGTTTACTATCACTAGTTCATGTTAAAGTATTCAGCGAAGGACAGTTGACGTTTTTTTTTTTTTCTTAGCAGCTTAGACGCACCCGCAGAAAAGTCTTACATCTTCGATGTTCTGAAACGCGATATAAACTTATGTCGCAAGAATTAAAGCACAAAATTTTCGATCGTTAGATCCTATTGATGTACCTAAACAATAAATTAATACTTTTTGCGTAATTTTAACTTATTTTTACTTTTGAAATATTTTAGTTGAGATTTTCCAAAATATTCAACGTGGAAAATAAAAAACGTATAAAAAATTCTTATCATCTGAAATTTATTTTGCATGAAATTGTGGTACTTATTTATCTGTAGATTCGATATCCTTGAGATTAAAGTGTTTTATATCTCGACACGTGGTATGTACATTTATCGCTCGAAACAATTTACATATTTATACGTCGTACCGTATGGTTTACAAAATTGACGAGTTCGCGGTTTCTCAACCGCACGCGCCGATGACGAGTTGCAAAAGCGTTGCAGGAATTGTTCGTGAAACCTTTAATGCGCCGCCATCGATAACTTCTACCTTGCCTACCGTTTAATTATGGAGAATGAAACGCTCGTTCGAACGATCACGCCGTTACGTCAGTGGAAAACGTGATTTCGCCTCGTCTTTGTCGACAGTTCTAAGGATCTATGAATTCAACAAGGAAGTAGGAAGAATCGGCTGTCTCTGATTTTTTTTTTACTTCTTCAGAAGGACGGTTGTTTCATGACATGCGACAAAAAGTTAGTAAAAATGAAGTTAATAAGAGAATTTTAATTTTAATGATAAAAAGGTGGAAAGAGAAATCAATATTTATGTGCTTTTCTCATCAACAATAAAATACATTCGTTACTAATGGAGATATCATAATGGACATTTATAAGGATAATCTTTAAAGACATTAAGGTTAATCTTTAAAATGGTAATGAACACAAATGTAATGTAATATTGATGTTAATTTGTTGTTTTTATTACGATCGGGTTACTTTCTCGCACACGCCAATTTATAATGATAAATATACACTGAAAAAAATATTTGTGTGAAATCACATGATTATGCTGGGCTTTTTTCCGATCCAGCATAATCATGCAATATTACTACTTATTATATTGAAAATTGCAGATTATATGTAATTTTTCATGAAATAAAACTGTTTTCTCTTCGTTCATCGTTGTGAAAATACCGCTAAATTTAAAACTACAAGTGATTTTTACATAAAAATAGTAATTTTACCTATATTTTACCATTAATATGTATTTTCACTTTAAAAAATCTGGGGAAAAAAGTTACAGTAATAATTAAATAATTTTCCGATTTCAAACATGTAATTTTCATGTAAAAGTACATGGATTTTTTTCAGTATATTCTAAAGGAATTACTTGATTAAAATTTTTATATTTTTTCGAATCACTAATCTTACCTGCTTTTTAGAAATTATTAGACACATATATTATAACAATATACATATATACATATAATCTAACTGCTTTTAAAGTAAAAGTTAATTGAAAAATATTAAATTGTTATGATAAAAGATATTAGGTGTATGTGAATATTATAGCTGTATTGAATTCAGTTTTATTTAGTTTAATTCGCCTCGTTTTGCCGATAATCGTGCTATAGATATTGTTGGTTGAAGATGTAGAGTCAAGTAAATCGAAAAGATATAACTTCAACGGAAATGAGGACAACAATTGCAATTATTATCTGACAAACACTTATTTATCGATCGTGTGTATTATTTATAGGATCAGACACAAGCAGGATTAATTATATGAAACGCTTATCGTATTTTATTTATATATCTAACGTAACACTGCGGTGGATGCGATAGACGTGCGATTAAGATAATAAACAGGAATTAATTACGTCATGAAGCCATCGCGTTTCTTGGGAATGTTTACGCTTATCCGCCCACAAATTTGATCCTCTTAAACTTATTAAACTTATTAATGTTATCTGAGGTTTCAGCTCGCCGATAATATCACCCTTGTATTGTTGTTTTTATGTGATATCATCTTTTGATTACAAACAATTACGAGTGGCCATGTTTCTTAATAACTAAGAGACAGTGTGTATTTTATTTGCGTTATTTGAAGCAACGAAGAGAATAGTTCAATTCATTCTTATATTCTTTCGTTTTATTTTACTGGTCGAAAAACATGTTGGTCATTAACAATAACATCATTCAGTATTGTGAAACAATTCATTATTCATTCACAATTTATTATCGATATTTTACAATTTGCATCTTCAATCTATGTTTTGTTTCGTAATGTGTATATTTCTTATAATTAAATATTAAAATAGTATCAATATAAGTTTCGTGATTTTTAATAAACTAGCATAAACCGAACACCAGTAATCAGAATTGATTATATTTTTTCTGATCGCGCACTGCGATTGGCATTGGTTTGTTTACAGCGATCGACGTTGATCGACAAGAAAAAAAAACGCGCTATAACATAGTAAACTTGTTTACGCCTAGCTGTGTGTGCGAACTCGTGACGCTAGTTTACTCTCCATTTCCTGGTTCTCCGGGATGTTACGATTTCGAGTAAATTCCGCTTTTCATCGGTAACAAGTAGCCGGTAATGACAATGTTATTTACTAAGATTACTAACAATACGGCGGAAGAATGCGCGGTAATGTAATGGCATTTTAAACCAGTTACAAACTTATTAATGTACACGTGTACATGAGTTCCTCTCGCGTCGGCCTATATTAAAAAAAAAAAAATAAGAATGCGTTAACGAAATATATCTCACATTAATTGTATCTAATATATAAACTATATTTTTAAAAGTTAAGCATTATCTCCCAGGCGCATCGAATTTTTAGCGAATCTCGAATATCCCGCACGTTGTAATTTACATAAAATAATTTGTGCGAAATGTAAATACTTTCTAGCTCCTGGCGGCTTTCCTTAGAATCAAAAGAGGAAGGGAAAGTGATCTCTCGCTCGTCGGACGGTACAAGAGAGGTCGCAGTTTCGGTTCTTGAATCAACAGCTTCCGTATTTGTACGAAGTGCTCCTTCTCTCGTCTTCGAGATTTTCTCCGGAGAAACTCCGGGGATTAAACTGAATCGCGTGCAGCCGAAAATAATGCCGCTTTCGCCCTCGTGCACTCGGATATAAACTCCGCGCTCTGCCAGGCCACGGCTCGAAAATAGTCGCAACATTTAGGGTGGCTTCTAGAGCGACGCACGCGTGTCGTCGTGACGCATGAACCTCCCCTCCTTCCTCATCTCTCTCCCTTAATCTCGCGTAAACCTATTCAGTTGGCTCCTCTGAAGAAAATTGTTATGTCGAGTAGCTTGAGGCGAGAAAACTTTGATTCAAAATTAAAAGATATTTTGTTGCTTTCTCCCTTGTTTTCTTTAAAAATTTTGAAATCAATTTTACTAATTGATTTTTATTTGTTTAAAGTGTTTTACTTAACTCGGGTATTTATTTAATCCAGATACTTAAATACAGATTAAAGCATAAGTAAAACTAATGCAAATGAGAGACATTGAATTGTATAATATTCATTTAAACAAGAAACATTTATTAATTTATTTTTTACATACATGATGTTAAAAAGAGGATCTGAGTCTTTTGACCTAGATTATGCATTAATCATTAAGAGGAGTAAAAAACGTCTGGTTAACATCTAGGTCGAAAAATCAACATTAAGGTCGAAAAAATTAATTAATGTCAAAGATAAAAATGACTTTTTTATTTTATTAATATAGGTGACTTATTTGCATTTTTTGTAATCGTAAGTCTCTTTTTATAATTAGATCTTCTAGTTATTTTGCATTTAAAGATAGTAAGGCAAGATTATCAAAATGAATAGAGATATCTGATATTTTGTATCAGAGTATAAACAAGATAAAATGTCTTTGTCATTATAAAATATCATAAAATACGTTTTTCAAATATTTTATTTTAATGCTGTTATATAAAACAACTAAAAGGATCGACTTATTTAGAAAAAAATCATATGAATTTATGCAAAAATGTACGCAAGTCACTTGTGTGAAAAATTTTTTTCTTTTTATTTTTCGATCTTGTTAATAAAGCATTTTTCTGGTTTAATTGACATTATACATTTTTATGTCTTTTATTTATATTAGTTTCATTTATGTTTTAATTTGTATTTAAACAAATATTAATCAAATTGATTTAAAACTTTAATTACTTTTTTACTAACGATATATCTAAGTTAGAGTTGCAAAGTATTATTCAATTGATTAATTGAATAGGTAATTAAATTCAAATTAAAAGTAAAAAAAATTGCCTTTTTTTCTCTCTGAAAAACATTTTATATCTCTTTGCTTCTCAAATATAAAACTAAATGAAAATTATATAGTCTTTCTTGACGATCTTATTACGGCCCAGTGAATCGGTTTCTAACGATAAGATATGCAAAAATAGATAAAAGACGGTTCGATACATCTGGGACATTCTGCAAACAATATCATTGGTGGCGACCCTGACATTAGAAACGCTAAGATAAAAGAGAAGGCCTGGAAATGTCTAATTGCGATTATGCAACGCGAATAACGCGATAATATTTTACGTCAATTTTATCTCTAGTTAGGCATTTATTCCACATTTCGACGATGCAAGGTCGAGGCATAAATTATTGACGAGGCGCACCTGTCGCCGTGTGCGAAAACAATTTCCTTCGTTAGAAGAGGGTAACCACCAGCTGGTGAGTACCGCGTGAGATACGTCAGCCGAAAAATTCGTAACCAATTGCATTACATTAATATAAATTAGCACGCTCGAGGGAACCCCGGGAGCGCGATTCAGATGCGACGGATGATTAAATCACGTGCCATGCAAAGGTGTTACATCGTTATATGGAGTATAACAAGACAACTTTCTACGCGACGTGCCCCGAAAGCTTAATCAAGAAGCCCAGATCCGATGGAACCATTAGACTGTGCGTTATCGAGACGCCACACAAGGATGAATCGCATAACTTGACCATTTTATGAAGTGTTCCAAGATAGGCGAATATTGATTAGTATAACTAATTAATTACTGGATTACAGTGGCTCTCAGATCGAAGAATGATTATTTTGGCAACAACACTCGAGATTAATTATCAATTTGCTGATTGATTTCGCCGAAATGAAAGTGTCCTTCTTAATTCTTTTAGGTGCGTCTTTTCTTACGTCATGGAATTTATAATTATTTAATAATTATAAATTATTAAATAATTTAAATATACGCGTTAATATATTTAATAATTAAAACCGAAGGAAGTAAAGAAATTAAGTAAGTGAAGTTAGTTGTTATTAGTGTCATCACTTATTAGTGATATTTATTTAGATGGCAATACATATTTAGCAATAACAATTACCTTGGTTCACTAGTCCAATATCCCTTCAGTCTTAATCTATTGAACCTTAAATAACCTTATTGTGATTACAATTAAATTATTTAAAAAGAATCGTACATTTTCAGTTGTAATTTCCTTTTTCTTTTAATAAGCTCGAATGATTATTATCGGTCGGCCGGATATGAAACATTTGTAATGCGACGTCACGAAGGGGTGCGACTAGAGAAAGTCTATCGATCACTCGATATTCTTTTTATCTTCCTCCTCGAGAAAGACAAAGCGGCTTATAATCTATAAATAGATTTTCCCTGCTACTTCGTCTAATGTGCGTCGATTCAGTTAGCGGGCCTTGAACGCGGGCCACACGTTCTATAATAATCTTCGACAAAAAGAAGGAAAAAGAGGAGGAAGGGACACAATCTCTTCGACGAAATCGTACAGATTCGAGGATCGATGACTCGTGTCCGATCGATCACAATCGAGCGAATAGTTGCCAAAAGAGTTATATTTCGTGATATCTATTATCAAACAAATGGTTATCGCTCTGATTAAATCACGCGGCACATGTAGGCAAAAAATATACATACGGTGTCCTATAATAATCCATAAAGATTTTTTTTCGCTTATAATTTTAATTGCAGGACTATGTTATAGTATTTCCCGCTAATTTTACTGGTGAAAAACCGATTTCCCGTTTCAAGAAATACACCTTGAAACTGTGACGTCGATTGCGGGAAATCCGGTTACATTGTTACCATGCTGAATCGATTTGTGGTCTTCGATATTTGTGAATACATTTTGAGAGAAAATCTCAGATCCGCCGTTTCTTGTTTCCGTTCGGTGCGAATCGCGTCTCACTTGGTTTGTTTTTGTTATCATAATCGCTTATATTGATAAAAGTGTGCGTTTGAACTGAGCATCTGCCGGTCACGTATAGCCATTAAAATCTGCATAAATTAATCGTGTCTCTTTCTTTTTTGCTGTTTCAGATACATATTCGTTGTCCCATCTCGGTGAGTTTCCCATTTCGCAACAAAATTATATTCTTTCACTCCGTTACTAACCTTTACTATCGATTTAATTTAATTCAGCTTCATCTACTTCATCTGCCGTTCTTCCTGATTAACAAGTATAATTACTCGATGTCTCGACTTCTCCTTCGTCTCCCCTCGCCGTATTATTGCGGCATTGCATGCTCTTAAACACTTGCCATTTATTCTATTTCATGCATTTAGCTTCACTTCGCTTCTATTCTATCTCACTTTATATTAATCTTATCGGGAACGAATTAATAATAGAGGGGAGCGACTTTGCGAAATTTAATAAGATTAAAATACGTATCAAGGACTCATATTTTATTATCTCTGTAATAATGCATCGTGAGAGATTAGAAGAGGATTAAACATACGCTCAGTTTTCACGATTTCTGATTAGCGTAATCAATCTTTGTCTCCATTTCAAATATACAGGGTGAAGAAAAAATGTTGAGATCACAAATATAGCGACAACAAATTATTAAAAAAAAAAAAAAAAAGTTTTACATAAAAGTTTCCCAGTTTTAAGCAGGAAATATAATGCATTACCAACAGTTTTTTCTACCATGTGTTTTTTTTATAAAATATCAACGTATATTTAAAATCTCAACGTCATTAATATATATTTTTTTAAATAAAATCAGATGTATGGTTTTATTTTTAGTTTGTTTATTTTGGTATAAATTACTGAATTTTTTGTCTTCATATTTTTATTGTAAAAAAAAGTGTCAAAAAATTATTTTAAAAAACATTTTACTTATTTATATCCAGAAAAATACTGTTACTTCTTAAAATATACCAGGAACAGTTGCTACATTCATCGTCTTTTCACCTCACATCCGTAAAACTTTTATCTCGAACGTATCTTCTCTTTAAATGTTTTACTTGTGATGAATTTGGGAATCCCTACATTGTTTTCCGCCCTCTATGTAAATTTATGCCTAATTTGCTGTTCAGAGACACCGCAATCGTTGAATTTCGTAAACACAGTCCTGAATTCTTTTAACTGATTCGATTTTTTACAAAGTGACGAAATTAACTTTGGCGAATTCAATTGCGGACTGGCTGAATGATGAAACGAGATGATTTGCGCGATCGCGACAAAAATGCAATTATGCAAATTATGCAAATCATCCGTCACTTATCTGTTGAGGCTCAATGAAATTTGTTGAACTAGCAACTTAGTCTTGTGTAAGAGCGAGTCTCTGATGCCAAACGGAAAATCCCGACGATAAATAATTCGCCTTAGTGATCGTCACTTTGCCGCAAATATCGCTTTTTTTTATTTTTCGGCGCGTATTCGACGAAAATAGACCGATTACAAAGAATCGAGAGTATCCTCAAATCGTTAATGACGGGGAGAGAAAGCAGGCCATAAATCCGATTGAATCCGAACACTTTCGTATCTTCCCTAATGGTTCTCAATCGATGCTCGAAAAATCGTTGTTTTATAACTTCCTATCGTTTATCACGAAATTAACTATGATAATTAATTACGGCCTATATCGTCTATAAAATCGACGAACTTACTTCAACATTATTATATATTAATTTATTATATACTTTGTTAAAGTACAAAAGAATTTAAGCAAAAATAATTATTATGTATGTATTTGAACAAAGTTATCATGTACCTTAACTTTATTACTTAACCCCATTTCCTCCAACCATGCCCTTTCGTGTTCTACGAGTTTCTAATTCTCGCATCATAACTCACGAACGAATTGACGAAATTTAATGTTCCAAAGCGCAAATTAAAGCTAAAAGTAGTAGCTTTAATTTGCGCTTTAGAACATCAAATTTCGTCAATTCGTTTGTGAGTTATAATGCGAGGATTAAAGGGGCAGAAAAAACGTTGGAGGAAATAGGGTTAATATATTTACATAACTTATTTATATTTTATGTTGTGTATTTTAACAAAGTTAAAGTATTGCGGTATATTAAAGTATATAATAATTATAAGTTAGTGTCGAAACCCATTAAGTCGATGGATGAGAATACGAAGTCGGTGCTCGGGGATCGAGAATGTTTTTCGGCGTTGATCGGCGCCTCGAACGGATCTAGGTCGCGGTAGAGGTCAGACGACGGCAATTTGCGGTCGGAAAGGTCATGGCGCGATCATTATCGAACGAAAGCAATGCGAAAATAGATCGCAGGGGTGTCCAATTTACGAGACACTTATTGTTAGACTCTAATTGCTCGCGTTTGGGTTAATTTCAGAATAAAATTAGGCTCTCTAATCCTTTTTCCTAAATATGGCACTTTATCTCTCCTAAATATTGCACTTTCTTTCTTCGTCAAAGAATTCGCAAGCGAATTAACCGTAGAAATTATATAAAACATCTTGTTACGGCTTTCCTTGCCCTATTCTTCACACTGAATTTTATAAATCCTCGGAGCCTCGGTTTTAAAAATTGTTCATATAAAACATTTTGCCTATCTTGCATATTTTCGGCACGTTTAAGTACACCATCGATTGTAAAAATAAATGCTAACTTGAATATTTTTTTTGTTTTTACGTCTTCAAGATTGCTCATTCGCTTTCTGTACCTATATATTCTTTAGTTTTCCAACGGGGATAATTGAGATAATCAAGTCATGTGTGGTCCGCTCCGTGTAACAGATACCGCTACGTCAAACTCCAGCCACACTTTAACGACAGACGTATCGCGTATACATTTCGATACGCGACAAAGGATCAAGTTGGAGAAGAGGAAGACGCAAATAACGACACGTGGGGGACACCTGCGCCTTGACGACATATACCGCCGGAACTTCAATTTGTACCAATCGTCGTGTTTATAACTCGGCCCCGTTTATCCGTACGTGCCATGCACTTGCATTGACGTAGACGGACGCAATTACGACAGCCCCGCGCCTCCTTGTCGCGCACCAAGCCCTGATGCCATTGCGAGAACTTGCGCTAAGCGAAATTCGCGCTCGACGTCAGAATTAATCCGACCGCGGCTATAGAAACGGTGCAGAAATGGCGCACAAAGTTACGTCACGGCGCGAAATCACTCGCCTTCGCGCGGCACATGAAAAGCAGATCTCGAAATGTTCTAGGAATCGCTCTCCGCCTGTGCGAAACAACACGGAACGGATCAAGATCGTTCAAGTTACATTCCACTTTCAAGATGGTCTCTTTGCGTCAATACATCCCTACGCATTTCCGCCAACGACTTCAAAGCCACAGGCATTCTTTGGCCACCATGTTGTGAAAGCTTTCCTAATTCTGTCGTCGCGCTTTTCGAATCACGTTAACGGTCTTCGTGTTAACGTTCCTTCGCCTGACGACTTTAGTCGACGAATTAGGTGAAAATTAAGCTGGCCTTTAAATTAGAAGATTGCTCGCATTCTCACAGGAACTGTGTTTGACCAAAAATGAACAGTGAATTGAAACGTTGCCGTCAGGGTAACATTAACTGTTAGTCTGACATCACTTTTTTTAACGTTAATTATAAAAGCAGACGTCAAACCGTTAATTTGACGTCAAACGTTGTTTTTCCCGGAAAGAAACGGATATTTCCTTCTTCTCAAAGAGACAAAGGTGTACATCTCTTTATTCATTTCGACGTAAGATGGATTTAAGGTAGATAAGATCGTGTGAGAGTCGAGAAATTTCTAGCACAAATTTCTTTCCTTTATTTCTGTCGACTCTAAATTTTTTTTCCTGATGACGTCGATTTCCACTCAGAATACCGCAATTACCATTTTGTTTATACGCAATAAGCACTATATCTCAACCTCCTCTCACGTGCAAGAATTCCTGTAAATCATATCAGTTATTTCTACGAACTTTTGGAAACTATCCAGTGTAATAATGGCATAATCGTCAGCAATCATTTTGAATTCAAGATTATTAAAAGCATTCATAATTAGAAGGAACTGTCGGGATTTCCTCTTAATATTTTACGATCGCTTTTTTATTTTATTTGGAAAATTTAATTTTAGAATTTTATAAAAGTATTGAGATTTTTTTTTGAAGTTTACGCGCAGTGTTATTTTAATTCAACAGCTATAATAATAGAATTGTAATATCAAGCTAACGTTGTACGAATTACTTTAACAGGGTCTATAAATAGTTTCAGGGTCTCTCGTCTTTCGAATGTCCTTCCGTTATCGATCAGGTTCATCAGTACACACGACGGTCAGTTCTGTGAATTCGCCGTCGTATGTACATTAATATTGTTCCCATGGCTCGTACAATCAGTTAACAACAATAAGCATTTAGGCGAGCAATAGCGCGCGAGGTGCTGAGTTACGGCCGAAATTTACGACGCGGCCGCAATAAATTCGTGACACGCGGGCGACTAAAATTCATTTGCGGTTTCGCATTAAAGTCAAGCACAAGCACCGTGGATTTTCTTTGTCGGGAATTGAAAAACAATACTGTATATTACGGGGAAGTAAAACTCGGATAACGGAATCTGATTTTGAAACGTTGACACGAATTAAGCGCGAATTAATTTCACTTTATATGATTTGATAAATATACCATAATTAATTTAATAAAGATACAAAATATGTTAATTAATTCAGTAAAGTTAGAACAATTTATACATTTTGTACTTTATACATTTTCTTACATATCTTTTAAATATGTTTTATTTCAACAGTTTTCCGTTATTTTTATACATTTTCTCCTAGGTCTAAAATTAACTATTATCCTATTATTATTATTAATGCAGAATGAATCGTCTTTCCTAAGGATCTTGTAAAATCCTCGAAGATTTACGACTCTCCTCGCTCCGCATATTATTTTCTGTTCCAGTTCCCTCTGTATGTTGTTCCCTGTTATCTCGTGTCATATATCTCATACTGTATATTTTTTATACTTCGGTTTATTAACACACGCACCAGGTCATTTCTGACGTATCCCAATTTATTTATTGCCCGTCTATCGGGCGATTTTCCCCCTGAGGCTAGAAAAAAATAGACGCGCTTTCCATTACTATTAATAGCGAGGAGAGCTCGGTGTTTCTCGAAGATCTGTTCCGGGATCTCCGAAGATCCCTAACAGGAAATATATCTATAGGGGTTAAGGGGACTCGAAAACACTTCAACAAACTGCAAACTAATTGAAGCGATTACGTGCGAACGTATTTCCATCCCGACTTCTCGATAAACGATAAAAGCAGATAAAGTCCATCGACTTATAGCGACTCAAGCGGATCAAGTCCAACGTCTCTCGCTATCGAGAAAATGCTCTGACGCGCAAACTGATACGTTGCAATCTTCGTCAGCGTTCGGGGAGGAAATACACCTTTTGGCTGCAGCTCAAAGTGTGACGGGATGATGAACCAACTGCATCATCGTACAGTTGAGCGTTTGTAAACGCACCAATTATCAGACTTGAAAGCTTCTTCCCTCAACGCCTTTTGTCTCGTGACAAATTACTCCTTCCTTCCTGTGCGTCAGTTCAACGCTGTCGTAAAGCAAAAAAAAAAAACAGAATGGATACCTAAAGATCTCATTCAAAAATAACTGTCGAAAGCTGAAGCGGCTAAGAATTTATCGAAACTTCTGGCTAGATTCCGGGTACTTTTTTCGAAAATATCTCCAACACGTTTTTAACATCTATGAAAATTTTTAAAATCCAATCTTTACGTGTCTCGAAAAAAAAATTTTTTTTTTAATGATTCGAGAATCTCGGAAACTCGAAAGTATAATTATATGAAAACTTTCCAGAAGCTTGTAATGTAATTCAATAATATAATAATGTGATAATTTGTAATTCGTTTTAGGTCATTTCTTCTGTAAAGTATACATCAAGAATGCATTATTAATCAGATTAATTTGACAGCTCAAGGTTTATTTGATACAATAATAATAATATCGACATTATTGAAAAGTTGTGCACATACCATATATTTACAACAATTTTAATATTTATTTTGATCATTATAGAAAATCCGGCATTTTTTATATTATTTAATCTCTGTGGCGCAATTACTTTTGTCACGTAAGGTGCATTCGCGGAGCACGCTATTAACGCTATTGCATCATTCTATCTATTGTTTTATTAGATATAAAACAAGAATAGAATGATGCAATAGCGCTCTCCGCGAACTCGTAATCAACAATTGAACTTATTAAACAAACGAAAAAAAAGCGAAAATGTCGATTCATTCCCGTTTATGTGCAAGAGATCGAGTAGCGTGATCGAAGTGCGAGACAGATTAGTTTCTTAATTCGAAAAAAAAAATATTTTCAAAAGATAAAATGAAGCAGATAAATGACACGGAGAGTGCGGATGCGCGTGAATCACGCGGAGCTCAGCAAAAGTCACTTAATCGTCAATTAATCAAACCAAGTGCACGGAGTCGGTGAGTCACCAGCCGGCTCCAGAGAAACGATTTTTACAGTAATACAGAGTGGTCTTGCGACACTATATCAGACTCGGCTCGCGGATCGACGGAGGAACTCGGATAGCCAAATATGTCGAGAACAGATTTTATAATGGTATCTGCTGCAAATTTTGACAATAGAATTTTGTCACAATAGAATTCTGTCAATAGAATTTTGTCAATAGAAATTTTGTCCATAGAATAACAGAATATAATAGCAGATTGACTGATTGTGAGCAAAAAATCTGTCTGTATGTATTTCACAAAATGTATGTTCCATTTAAATTTTTACGAAATAATAGATTCTGCTCGATTTCTGCCAGCAAAACACGAGGTTATTGCGGATACAAGATCTATTGCGATATCTCAGCAAATCTGCTGTTGTCGTACTGCGGGCAGTTTGTTTATTGAGAATCTACGGCGAGGAGATCCGGTGGCTCCTCTTTGGTGGGCATCTATGCATTATGTAGAGCGCCGGAAGTTAGTTTCGCTGGAAAATGGGTTTTCGTCGTGCGCGCGTTGGCGGAACGACTGCGGCTTTTGGACCAGATCTCGCTAGTTTACACACATCTTCGTTGTTAGTTCGATCAACAAGGATCTGCGGCGCGCTCGATCCTCCTTTGTTTTTAGATAGTCGGTGCGTTTTATTAATAGATTTAAGGAGGTTCTACAGGTACTCTCTAGTCAGTTGAGAGGTGAAGAGAAAATCTTCAAATTCATCAATTCTAAGTATTCATAAAATATTTTCATGAATTTTGATGACGTTAGAGCTTATATCATACCCATATTAGTCGAAATGAGGAATAATTAAAAATATCGTGTAAGTGCTCCTTTGAATCCCGCGGCTTATACATGCGATGACATGCGAGAAAATGTGGTAATGTCGCGTTTATTGACAGTTGTTGTTAATTGAGTCAAAACTTGTATTTCACATAATTTTAGAGCGAGTACTCCTCCGTAAGCGCTCGTAAAGGTTAGGTGCTTAAGTTTGAGGTGCTGTCATACTGTGGTGCTGTACTGGCCGTACACTTTCCGCACGGGTGCAGTCGCTGCGACGTTGCCAAATCTTCCTTGTTATTCGAAGCACGCTACGTGAACTGTGATATGGCCTCTGTTTCAATAGCCAATATCACAAAATTTTACGCGATAACCCTTGTTTTTCTCGATATTTCTGAAAAGCTTAGATTAAGATCTATGAGAGCTCCGTTTTTTGAATCTCTGGTAGGCCGCCTTCATATAATTAATATCTCATTTCCTGTCTCCAGTAACCCCTCTGCCATAAGAGCTCATGTTAAAAACTGTGATTTCAAAATTCATTTTTGCACATTTTTACGCGATAACCGATGCTAAAATTTTTCGAGCACTTTTCTCGCATCTCAATTTATACGTCCATGAAGTTTTTTTCCAATTTTTAGATACATCCATTATCTGTAGAACCTCCTTAAGACGCTCGTCATTCCAGATTCATTTTCCGTCAAATCCCCAGAGGAATGCCATTGATAAAATCGTATCAATTAATCACGCCGCGGAGCAGGAGAGCGGAGAAAGATATTTCCGACGGAGACGCCTGGAAGCCATTCACTTCGTACGGTACACCGTCTCATTACGCCGGCTTATTATAAGTTATTTACGGATTTATCGCTCGACAAGCGCCTTATCCGCCATAGAGCGGCCCTGCTATTTTTAACGGGATAATATAACGTCTCGATTATACTGTTATAAATAGGGTTAAGCGGCAGCTGGATATAAAGAATCGAGGCTCGTGAGTCGCGCGGGACGATGACTCGACTCGACGGGACGACGGTTGAAAAATCGTTCGAAGGCTTCGTTTGCAAAAAAGAAAAAATCTCACGTTGAACGTGCCGATGATTGCTTTGCCTATTCTCGTCCGCGAAATTTCACGAAGACGAGATGACATCACGTCGAGATTTGCGGAATGTGACAAACTGCGACGAGGATGACGCCGGCGACATTTCCGCGATTCCCTTCGCGAACACCGCGCGCGTCATCGTCACCGATTCTGACGGCGGAATCGCGGAAAAAAAACGACCATTTACGCGGCCGAGTTGCGTAAGCTGAGCCCCTGTCACGTTCGAGTCGTGTCGCGGTGATTTACATTGCCGCAACGCTAGTCGGAAACTGGCGCGGAACGGCAGGCGGTCCTGAGATAGCATCGCAGCTCAATATCAATATCGATAGTTAAAGTGATATATTCAGCTGTGAGCGAAAGTCTAAAGATGACTGCATTTAATTCCTGTGCCTGTTTAAGCACCATCTACACTGTTAAATATTAAAGGATGAAGTTCAAATCAATACCTTGAGTTAAATAACATTTTTTTTTTTTAACTATTATACGTATGTCGAAATTTATTATTTGAACACAAAACAGTATCTATTATTTCAACTATTAGTTTAGTTAAATTAACGACATATTGAGTTCGAGCAGTGGCGATCTATAGAAATGGTTAAAACTGACTGAAATTGAGTATAATTTGACACTGCGAATTTAACAGTGTAACTTCGGAACGTATTTTATTATTTTTATTAGAGCCATGGATATAAATCTTGAATTATTACTGCATAAAATTAATCGATAATTTTGTCATATGTGTAATTATAATTCTTTAACGAAAAGTAACTGATAAAAATCGATAAATGTATGTAAGAACGTGCATTAAGGATAGGGATAATGCATTTTGCAAGGAATATCTGAACATTTTTTTAAATATATGTATAATGACGTTTCAAAATGTCTGAAATCGATAAAAGTGAGCTTGATTAAACACATCTAAAAAATTGCAAAGAAAAGTGAATGTTTGATCGATTGACAGAAGGGGTCTGCAAATATTTTACAATGCCTTAAGCTCCTTTACGGCGTCGGCAAACAATGTCTTGGACCGCAGAGGAACTTTGTAGATACAAGGTTCATAAATTGCCGTATTTAACTATATTCAAAATTTGTAGCTATATATTTCTGTGTATTCGATGATGACTATGTACCAGGACGTTGACGATGACACTAGCACACAACGGAACTGGCACATCGACGCGTGGATAGATTTCCTCGTCTTTAATATATCGTGACGTAGTTCAGACGACCGTGTCCTACATCGAGAAATGGCAAAGTGAACGGCCAATAGCGAGACCGCCGCGAATCCCACAAAGCATTCTTTTTTTTCCCTCTCTATCTCCTACCCTTGGCACTTTCTCTAAACGTAGGACAAAAATTTAGCAGATTGTTCAAATCTTAAATTTGTTTTTAAATAAAATTAGGATTAAAAAATTGTAGAAAGACTTTCATTGAATTATAATAATAGCTTCTTTAGAGATAAACCCTTTTGGACTTAGAAAGTAAAAAGTATTT